>NQII01000172.1:588933-647538 GCA_002778355.1 Clitarchus hookeri
AAAAAAAAAAAAAAAAAAAAAAAAAATTACGACAAGATACAGTTGAAAGCATTGCAGAATTGTCCAGCTATTTTGATTGGCTGAAACGTGTTCTGGACCGTGTTAACGGTTTGCGCAAGAATCACTCTTCTTATAACGTACAAATAAAATAAACTAAATTTTTTGCAGAAGATTTAACATGGGCATCTGAAAGGTCTTTTCATAATTAATTTTGAATTATGTTTGGCAAAAATTATTTTACAAAAATTCAAGAGCAGCCACAAATATGAAAAACTGCAAAAATTGCTTTATTGTCAGCAATTTTTTTTAATGGCGAAAACATTTCCTTTTACAATTTTATAGACGTCCTGAAGTATCTTTAGGCATATTCTTCTGAAAGTTGAACATAATGTGGTACACATATGAAATAACTAATTTTTACGTGGACAACGCCCTTACGACAGCCGTTTGAAAATGATTCGTGTACAGATTACACTGTATTCGGTTCGCAGATCGAGTAACACCTTTAACCTCATAGCATATAATCCCACGTAGGCCTATACCCGTTCAAGTATCATATGTTGTAGAACAGTTAACGTCATGGTCGGCACCGTGCAAAGTCAGAAGCTAACACCAGCAAAGCGCCTTCCCGGTACAATGCTATCCGCGTATTCTATGCCTCCAGAGCGCAGCACCGTATCGACGAAAATGGCCGCATAGAGTGAGTAAAGAGATTTGGGCGGTCTTGGCGCCGACGAGGGTGATACAGGTGAGTATGGAGCAGCGCCGGAATGAAAGGGCAGGGGAAACGGGAGATCCCCGAGAAAACACGCCGGCCAGTGGCATCGTCCAGCAAGATTCCTACATGCGAAAATCCGGGAGTAACCCGGCCGGGGATTGAACCTGGTCTGCCTTGGTGGGAGGCGAGTAGGCTAACCGCTCAGCCACCACGGTCCCTGGCCGTATAGAGGTTAGAACGAGATAACAATTATATTTGATGTTCCAGTAAAACGTGAATGGTGTGTTTTTTGGTACATATTTGACCAAGAAAAGGAATATTTGAGGCTGTAATTGAACTACATGAACTAATGATTTATGTCGTGAATTTTATAAGCCGTTTTGTTGAATGATTGGAAATTAATATCATATTTAATGGAGTGCGGCATTGTTTAGCAAAGTGAAAATGAAAGTAAGGCTCTGCGCCAAGTATAGTTACGTCAGTATTCATCAGAGCATATTAGAGAAAAGTACATGTTCCATTAGGAGATGCATACGAAGCTCGGTAATTATAAATAATAACGTATTTTCGGGAAATGGCAAAAAATATCTGAGAACTGCATTTTTTGGCCTGCAAATTATGTTGACGTATTATGACATACACGTGTCTATATTACGTTATCATTTTTTTACCTTAACGAAGGAAGTTGATTAATCAATTTTTTGCTAGACTGGGATTGTAGACAAACCAACATTTTTGTCATTTTTTACTGTTTACTTTCCTGATCTTTTAAACATTTTTGTTAGTTCATTTAAGTTAATTCCTTTTATTATTGCATTTAACTACCCCAGCTTTTCCTTGTTTGTCAGTATCCTTCACACTATCGTGTTTCCAAAATTTTACGTTATTTTCTCAGTATAAAATTTGTGTACCAACACACCATATATTCCTTGATACAAATACTTTATAATGTATTGTTTGATATTACACTGCGGTACTGATTTATATTTGTTCTAGTAAGTCATTTAATTTATGGGGGAAAAACGTTTACACAATGTCAGTGAGAAATCGTTTGTTTTCATAAACATTGCATTTCATTTTTCTGCAGTAAGCAATACCTGGAAAGGCAGAGTATACGTTAAATACAAGTACATATTCCCGCCGCTAGATGTCAGCCACTTTGCTCGAAAACGCGAATTGGCTATTGCTGGCACACCAACATTTTATAATTGGTTGCTTTTTGCCATGGACCAGTGGAACTCTTTTTATAGGTTCAATTGTGTAAGTTGTAAAAAGTAATTCGTAAGTATGTATCACGTCAGCGAATCTCTTTTGCAACACCTGAAGCGAAAAATTAATGTGAAGAGGTTAAGGTCAGCCCGTGACGGTGTGGATTTCAACTTAGAGAGAATACTAAGCAATAATTTTAACTGAGAAGGAAAACGTTATAAGTCTTAACGAATTATTGAAAGTAGCGGTATGTTTGAGTGAGTGAGGCAAAAATCGATGAAGCGCTACGGTACGCCGACCGGCGTATGTATAGCAGCATCGCATCTACACGAAAGTAACTGAAAGGGCGCGCCATGGTTTCGTCGTGTTCACAGAACTTCGGGAATTTAATCAATGATGCTATAATTTTATTGGACGTGACTCTGCAGCAAAGTATAATGCATGCCTCTATCGTAATTTCGCATGCACCAGTTACAGCATTCTGAAAAAGCCGTTTATAGCTATGTTGGAGAGCATGAAAATAATGTTTTCATTGTGTGTGGTGTCATCAAAGCACCATTGCATGATCGTCTGGAATGTACTTTCTTTTCGAAGGTAAAACTATCGGGGGCACGTTTAATAGCTTCGTCAAAAACCACACCTTATAAACACGCTGCAATGCATTTCAAGCGCTAGATGTTCGATAAAAGTCGGATTCTGTTTGTTTTATTATCCGTATTGTATGCATTTTCGTAAGAGTGATATGTTCATAATTCTAACAACTTCACAGTAACACATTCCTCACGACTATGAAATTCCAGGTTTGAATCTTTTATAAGCCAAGGATGAAGGTTCTCTTGTAAAATGTGCTTTATAAAGCATCCGAAATGGAAATACATTTAAATTTTCATTAAAAATAGACCCTTATGGACCGATTTTTAAAAACATTAATAGTAACCCTTTAATTCTCAGTGCAGACAACTGTCTACACGTGGCACAGGAAGCTTATATTTGGCTGGCACTGTTCACTATGAGGCTCAGTGCCGAACGTCTGTCCCTGAGGATAACTGATTATTCGTAAACTGTGTTGTTGCTCTACGTTATGTATGGTCCACATCACTGATCGCCGGATTCAAAGCCTACAGCTTATTGGTTGTGATAAAGAAAGAAGTCCTTTGTCGTTATGTGTACAGCATGTTTCAAAAAAGTTCCTATGTGCAACACTTGAAACCGTAAATTAATATGGGAATGAAAGGGTTAAATTTTAGCTAAATATTTTGCAGTGTTACAAAACACGTTTATTCTTATAGTCCATTCACGGTTAGCTCCAACTTTTCTGAAGCCCTGCTAAAGTTCTACTTCCTGGATTTTCCTCCGCCTCATGCAAACAAAGCTTAACCAAGTCTAGGAAATTACACCCGAGCGACAACGCAACACATTCGTACGTACTCATTGTAATAATATTTTGCATAAGAAAAATTTCTTACTAGGTATTACCAACACACGTATTTTCTCTCTGTTTATATTCGTGTTAATGATAAATGAAACATTATAATATATAGACAAAATATAAGTAAAAGTTTGATTTTACCAAAAATAAGACACTTTTATGTTAATACATCTATAAAACGCTTGTGATGAAAGACATATTTAGGAAACAACAAAAAGTGTTTTTTCAAAGGTTTGATCCAAAAAGTGTGAAGAAACCACGATTAGACTATATATCATACTCAACGTAATCCGTACTTTTCTGACAATGTCGATAGTGTGTGTGTACTATTTTTTAAATGCTGTACGGTCGGGTGCAGTGGCCCGTTGTAGCGGTGGGAATCGAAAGTGGCCAGTACGAGCAGGCCATGTTGGACGACGAGCGGCGGAAGGTGTCCCACTTCGCCAGCTGTCCGACGCGCGCCTGCCACCTGCCGCCGCCCACCGGACATAACTAGGTCGGTCGCGCCGGCCGAACCACGGAATGGAGGTGAGCTAGACCGATCTCGCTGGCTGCGCACAACCAATCTCCGTGTCTCAACATGGAACTGCTGACCTGCCAACACGTCCAGCGAAAACTACATGGTTTGGATTTTATGTTAGAAAACTGATTTGTAAACAAGTGCTCAGAGATGTCTTTATAATTCCTCTAAACTAATTTGTAATGCAGTTGGACTAAATTAAATTTGTCAAAAGTGTTATATCAATACAATAGTGCTTTTCAATAAAAAATTAAGATGTAAACAAACACGTCCATCACTGTTGACCATGCGACTTTGACAGTTGTGTATGGTTGGGGTAGGTCGATGTTGGGTACGTGCGCAGAAGACGAATAAGAAGTCTACCTCATCTTTAGTCTATGGGCAGACCAGGGACACTTTCCTCACGACAGACAGACAGACAGACTCTAGTGATGGGCATAATCGAATATTTCGAGGAATCGAGTACTTGGTATTCGAATACTTGTAATAACCGAGAACTTTCACTTCTAACTTGAATTCGAGAACTGTTACGTTCTCTGGTGGCATTCATCTATTCGAATCCGTGATTTAAATGCCCCCACCCCCTTTTCCCTGAATGAACTGCTTCCATTCGGATTATTATATTAAGTTAAGAGATGCAGTCGAGAGGCGGCGAATGCCATTTCAGGCAACTATATAAAATGCAATAAAATACAAAAAAATATTTTCTAAGCAGACCCGGAAATGCCGCGGATTAATTTAGCAACAAGCTACTCCTTACAATACTGTGTGCACTCGAACCTCAGTTAGTTGTTCACTGTTGCTGCATCAGATTAACCCCAGAACAGGTAGCACAAAATTCCGTTCTTTTTCCTTGCAGGCTCGTTATTAGTTGACTGTTGTTTGAGTCGTGTCTAACAAACCGCGGTCCAATAGAAGCGAAAACTCGAATGCACAGGCGGTTGAAGATTAACTTGTCCTCAAATGATTTCGCGAAATTTCCGGGTCTCTATTTATAAGGAGAGATGTGCACAATTCGCGTTATTATTCATGACAGACTAGGCTTCAATTCCATAACTTGTTCTTTTGTACTGTGTTTGTCGTTGGACTACAGTTTGTTTGGGTATGCCTTGGACTGCTTTGGACCAATAGATAGCAACTAACGAAAGGCTGGTCCAGTCGCGTCTTATCAAGTCAAAAGGTAAAATAAAATTGAACCTTACTGCTGCAGAAGTCAGTAAACAAATGGCACCCACTTGAACATGCATGGCACGGTGGATTCAAGCGTTCTTCCAGAAAATAATGCGAATTTTGCAGCACGCTGTTTATAAGTAAACGATAGACTCGAAACAGTGTCTTCAATATTGAACAAACAGTTTTAAAATATTTATTATGTAATATAAATGGACCACAAAAACACATGGGAATACTTAGACTTAAGTACAAAAACCATTAAAATTGAAAAATACAATCATTTCTGCAAACTTTCGAGAACAAGCGTGGAACGAACGACGTGATATTTGCATGAGGACTCAAGGAATCGCGCGAGACGTCGAGTACTGATGAATCACTCGGATAAAAGTATTCGATTACTTTGGCCACCATTCGAGATATCGCGAGAACTCCTAGGAATAGAATTCTTTGACGTTTTGTACTCGACTACTCCCATCATTAACGCACACAGTTCGTGCTCGCACAACAGACAGGCAGACAGAAGTGAAAACGCGTGCTCACTTCCTAAACCGACCGTGTTACTGCTCTAATTTTTAACGGTTCATATTGATCTAACCAAACGCACAACCTACAGTTCGCAGGTTGCGATAACGAAACGAGTGTTGCGTCTGCTTAACAACAGCACAGATAAAATTTTTCTTTTGATTGCAACACGTGAAAGCATTAACTGAAGTAAGTGTGAAACTGTTTCATATCCTATGATACAGCGTAAAATGTTAACACGTTCGAATGTGCCTGGCTCCGCTCAACCCCCAGCGGCAAGCTGCGCAATGACAGCAGTCCTCTTCCACAAATGAACTGCGATTTGAAACGTGGTCCGTGGCAACGACGCTCTCCGCGGAAGTCGAAATACGGCGGGTTCCCACGTTGACTCTCTCTCCCCATCCGTGGAGCGGGTCGGGTGTGAACTGCTCCTTTCGGCAGCTTATGAAAGACGTTATTAGAGCCGCGAAGTGAGCCAGAATGCGAGTTGGGTAATACGCCGCCGCGACAGCCAGCTCCCGCTCCGATGTGACGGGCACAGACACCTCAGTGATACAGAGGCCAAACTAACGCACCTACACTCTATGCCCGAATCAATTATATCTATCGATGAAATAAAATTCACTGAAAGTCATTTGATAAGCTATTGCCGACTGGCGAATCAAGCAAATAAACTATGTGAACAAGTGACTTATGGCAGTAGAATTCTCGATATTCTACGAAAATCACAAATACATAAATTAAATTCAGCCATAATATTAATTAATTATTTGGCACTGTTTACCAGTTTCGTGCCACTTTCAATGGTTTTCACTTATTTGGTTTAATTCTCACTGTTACAGGTTTACGTTGTACCCCGACACTGTCAATTTGGTGCCCAGAGTCGAATTTGCCGTGCCCCAGCCACGAATCAATATGAAGTTGTACGCAACATGACGGAGTAAGTCAGAAACAAGCTACACTACAGACTAGATAAGTAAACAGAAGTGAAATCGCGTGGCGGTTCCTTTGCTGTAGGCATAGCCATTCGCGGATTGGCTACGAGAGAGTCCAGAAGTGGGCGCATGGCAATTAATTTACGGGGCGCTGATTGGCGAGCAGCTTTGTGCCTTGTTACTGGCCAGTAACGCCATCTTGCTGGCGTATGCGAATGGAGTTCGCTGAGAAAAGGGCTGTTCCACTTCTTTATTCTCAAGTATTATGTGGCTACACATGGTCAATTACGTCAACGGCACTCACACACGGTGATGTTTAGTGCTTCTGTATGTATGCCTGTTCTGGGCTAACGGTCTCCAGCGAGTGCGAGTCTCAGTTTGCTAATACGAATCTATAATATAATCCATTCACGATTTCTTCAGAATTTTTGAAACAAACATTTGAAAAATCACCTTAGGGGTAACATGTCCGCATATTTGTTTTAATAACTTATTTACCACAAACATTTAACACTGTGATCAACTTTAAAGTGTTATATTTTTTATTAAATGAATCTTTAACTTAGTATCTTCTATAACTTGTAATATTCATTTCGTATTCAATACGAATTAAAAACTGTGAAAACAGTGATGTGTTAGCAACGGCTAGTAAGAATTATTTCGTAGTTAAAATGTTGTTATTGCCTAGTGTTTTGATATGCTATTAGTAAATTAAACGTTGCCTCTTGAAATATTTACATTTTTAGGTAGTACTGATGGGGACATATTTCATTGTCACTGTTAAAAATATCAGCTCAAAATACGGTGCGTACGCCCTTGTGACATAGTGTTGTTTTGTCGAGAAAGAAACTTGAATAGACGGAGCAGGGCTTGTCGCTCTCTCTCTCTCTCTCTCTCTCTCTCTCTCTCTCTATTTCTGTCTCAGTCTCTCTCTTTCTATGACGAGTTAACTCCGTTGTTATGTTATTTTGTTGATTATTAACGATTACTACTGTAATTATAAAACAAAATTTACTATTGTTCTCCAAAATAACTAACACGCGCAAGAGTAGGTACTGGGAGCAGAGAGCTGTGTTTTAGCATTCGGCGTGACTAATTGAATTTTAAGTAATGAATACTCGCCTGCGAAAGCGCAATCGTAGCTTTCCAACATTGTTCAGCAACGAATCAGATGCGAAGTGAAGATCCCAACGTTTAGCGTGAGTGAAGAGTGAGTGAAGAGATGGAGCCGGTAAGGGTGAAGCGAGGTGCAGCGTCGAAAAGCAAGGGAGAAGGAAACGTAAGATCCCGGAGAAAACCAGCCGACCAGCGACACGATTCCCACATGAGAAAACCTGGGAGTGGCCCCACTGGGAATCGAACCCAGTTCGCCTTGGAAGGCGAGTATTCTAACCACTACACCACCGCGGCCCCTATATAATGCTTAGAATTTCTGTGTTTGCACTCTGCAGGCTGTTATAAAGCAAATCTTCCGTATTATGTATAAGTAAAAAATATAATTAGGCGTACAGTTGAGGAAGTTTAAGGTACTGGCTGTGTCGGTTTTAATTTTCGGTCGCGTACAGCACCGACCATAACTCCAACCATTACGCAGCTAACCATTCATAAAAGTGTTGTCCACGAGGTTCAACTTTCATCCTTTTGCGCATAAGAATGCAGTGTGGCACACTAGATTTAACTCCCTGGCGAAATATATAAATGCCGGCACAACTTTAAGCGAATCTGTCGCAGTACTGCAATGTCGATCAGACGTAAATTTCCAAAAAATTCTAGAGAATCACGTATCAAATAGACACAAGCATTCATAAAAAAAAACTGCCGCTGTGATTCCGCTTCTGTGCATCTACTTGTTCTGCAAAACGTTTGCGTGCATTCACTAGAAATCAGTGGATTTCACTGTCAATCAGAATAAATAACTGAGGAAACAGTTACGATTAGACACTGGTATGATTAGTGCAGTTATTAAGTGACTGCGATGGAGCAGTGAGTATTGAAATTTTTACTGATTTGGAGCAATTCATTCGGCGTGTCTCTTCAGGATAGATGAGCTGAGCATCCTTAATAGGAAGCCTACGACAACGTAAATAATTTTTTTAATGATACAGACTTAAATTACGACTTTTTAAAAACAGAATAACTTACTTTGTTTATTTTTTTAATTCCTTCATTTAAGAAAAATTAACTTAGATCAATTTTTTTCAAAGTAAAAGCAAATAACCTACATATACTCATATGTATATATATGTTTACGCATATGTATATATGTATACATGTATACAGGATGTATATATATACACAGCATGTATTATTATGTATCTAAATTTGACCAAAAAATTTCGCCTGTAGGTTAATCGCGAAGAAATAAGTTGAAAACAGGTATACGACTTATGCTCTTAAGAGGTACACATCTATGAAGTTGGACGTGGAACACTTGTTTATTGCAAATATTGGAGTTAAAATTTAAGATGGAACACCGATTGTCTGGAAAGTGGTCAACTGAACAAAGATCTTCAAACACCACAACACCTGACGCTGTCAGCAAATTACTTCATGTAAACAATCACGGTTACTACCCCACGTCACAGTTAACAAAAGTGTTGCCATGTGTAAATACCCAAAGCCTCGCCATTTTTGAGTAAATCGGGATTTACTGTCAAAATAATTGTTACCAATACTTGACAGGCGAGGCACGCACAATACCCAGTAACACACTGTTGCGGCTATTAAGGAGAGGGGAAGATTCCAGGGAGAGGTATATACCAGTGGCAGTGTAATAAACTATTTCTTCAGTTACAACTTCAAAAATGTGTACCTCACTTAGAGTTCATTTTAGACCATAGGTCGTATATATGTTTTCAACTTTTTTTTCGTGATTAACTTGCAGCCGAAGTTTGTAGGTTGAATTAAGATACATCCTGTGTGTGTGTGTATATATATATATATATATATATATATATATATATATATATATATATGTAATACAAATAATTATTAAAGGTCAACATATGATTCCACGGTACATCTCGTTCTCAAAATATGTGACAGGTAAGAGTAAATGACTACAACTCGAAAGTGTTGAGAACATTTCTGCATGTTATTAGTGTCAACGGCGCATGCAATACGACGGGGTCGAGATATTTTCCATTTCTCTCGCCTTGCCGCGTGATGGCGTCGAAAGTTTCGCAGCTGAGTGTAACGAGCAACAAGTAGAGCGTGGGTGTCCGACAGCAATCGTGTTCCTCCGGAACCGACATGGCCAATAGGCAGTCTCCGCAGCTCCGTTCGCGGTTCACTGGCAACTTGTGAAGTCGACCTGTGAGAATAAATCCCTGCCCATAACTGCGCCAAGAAATGCGGGGCGTGTCACAAACTGGTAAAATGTGCACTGCAAGCGGTACTTAGAATAGTACAATCCTGCTCTCAAGCGGCGGCTGGTGAGAGTGTGTGAGGTAATATGCAAGGTAAGGTGGTTGCTGATAATTGTTGTACTCTGTCGGTGCTCACATAGACTAAAGATGAGGTAGGCCGCTTATTCGTATTCTGCGCATGTACCCCACATGAACACAAATGTCAAATTCACATGGTCAACAGTGACGAACGTGTTTGTTTAAAGAACAAGCACTTTTATGTAGACAAAACACATTTACCAATTTTAATTTAACCAAACTCCATTAAAAGTTGTTTAGAGGAAGTATACAAACATTTCAAAGCACTTGTTCACCAAACAGATGTTGTAACCTCAAATCCAAACCGCGCCGTTTTTTGCTAGCCGTATTGGCACAAAAGCAGTTCAATGTTGGGACACNTGTTGTAACCTCAAATCCAAACCGCGCCGTTTTTTGCTAGCCGTATTGGCACAAAAGCAGTTCAATGTTGGGACATGGAGATTGGTTGTGCGCAGCCAACGAGATCGATCTACCTCCTCTTTAGTCTATCGGTGTTCACAGTATGAAGTAACACCCACCAAGGATCAGGGAGGGAAACGTTTTGCGACCACTCACTAGCAAGCTGTGAGGAAGTCGTCATGGGTGTGGACGTGGTGCAGCGATAGGAAGAGGCAGAATGCAGACCTCACTAATTTTGAGATAAGAGAACTAAAATTTATTATCGATGAATGAAAATGCTAACGAATAGCTCAGACATCCAAATACCGCTTCCCAACTCACTCGATCATGCTTTCACATTGGAACACGTTGATGCCGTCTCTTGTTAGACCAACACACAACACACGCAGAACGAGTACGGGTTGGCTAATGGTTGCGCACTGAGAACAAAGGGGGAAGGATGGAGTTAGGTATAAATATTTCTTTTTCTTTTTTACTTTTTTTACTTGAGCGACGATGTCATTAAAATATTATACCTCACTGCTTCCTACAGCAATACACTGTGGAGGAAAGAGAAAATTACTCACTACTAGCTTTCAGTCTGCGGCTTCGCTCGCGTGTGCCACAAAAAAAAAAAAAAAAAAAAAANAGTAGTTAATCTCTCAGGTGCTAGGATTATCAAGTTGCTAGGTGAGCTTACGCTGAATCAGGCCACGCAGAACTCCACATGTGAGAAGCAGTCGTTCCTCATATCTCTCCCTGCCACCCTTAGACACTGTCCCTGGACCTCACTTATAGTCACGCAAAACAGATTTTGAGGGAGAATTGCAGTCTTTTAAATTATAACGGATACTCGGATGGAATGAGTGGTTTGAATGTTATGGAAACTTATCCCCCCCCTTTTTTTTTTTGTGCACATCCATTGAAAACAGTAGCCTCGATTACACCTTCTTACCAAGCCTTCACTTGAGCCTCTTGCTATTGTTGTTATAACATGTGATTTGGACAGTTCTCTAGGCGATTCGCTTATAGTTCTGACAGTTCTGTTTTAAAGAAAAAAAATTAATTTTGCAACACAAAATTGGTGACGCAGCTGAAATGGGCAGTACAGTAGGGCCTTGATAATCCGAACACCAAAAATGTTCACCCTGTTCGGGTCCACGAAGCGTTCGGATTATAGTACAGATAATCTGTAATTACGCATTTTTAAAAATAAAACAAAGATTTGACGAAATTAGGAATGTATTTTAAAAAGAACATACAGACATTCAATCAGAAACGTAACTATTACATTTTAATATTACACTTTTTTGAATAAATCGAAAATAGTAGTTTGTCGGGAGGTATTCAGCGACATGTAAAATGCTCTGTGTCTCAATTTACATAAAAGCATCTTCTCTGGCTTAGGAATGTCCACTTGGTCAGCCCATTCTAAGCATGTGTTGAAGGCAGATATGGTATTAGAATGGGAAATGCTTGCTACTGGTTCAGATGCATCAAATGTTTCTTCACTTTCGCTGTCACATTCTTGTGTTACTTGCCTTATTATTTCTTCATCAGTAATAGGCTCCTGAGTCTCATTAATGTCGTCATTGCTTGATAAGAATTTGGCAATTTCAACCTCAGAATAACCTCTGTTACTGAAAAAGGCTAAAGAAAAATCATTTTTGGGCTCAAAATCATCGTCACAATCTTCTTCAACGTTTAGCTGGGGCTACAGAGCTGTCCAGGATTTTCTTATTAGACTTGAATTTGATTGATGCCAACTTTGAGCCAATGAAAATACTGCGTCTTTCATAGTGGTTCTTTTGAGGACATCGGATACAGAGAATTCATGATCCAGTTCATGCTGCGCAAAAACTAGCAGTAGAGGTTTTTTCTTGTAATTCACCTTTATATTTCGGATAACGTTTTGATTCATTGGTTGTATGAGAGCTGTGCAATTGGGTGGCATGTACACAACAGAAACATTTTCATCAATGGAATGCAAGTCTTCATCGAGTGGATGCGCTGGCGCATTATCAAGAAGTAAAATTGCTTTAAGCGGTAGATTTTTTTTTATCAAAATTTCTTTACTTCGGGAATAAAATGCCTTCTAAGCCACTCTAAAAATATTGGTCTTGTAACCCACGCATTCCTTTGCCCCGTTTAATGAACTGGTAACTTTTTCACTGATGCAAATGCACGCGATCTTTGTGCTTTGCCAACAACCAACAAAGGCAGTTTGTGTGTACCAGCAGCATTCGCGCAAGGCATAAATGTTATTCTCTCTTTTGATACTTTAGAACCTGGGGACTTCTGATCCAGAAGCCAGCGTTTTATCCGGTATAGTTTTATAGATAAACGTTTGCGCACACCAGTAATAAAAAGTGTAAACATGAAAACTTACTTGCATAACTACACTAATTTTTGCAGAGAATTTTGAAATTTATTAATTGCCTTAACGTGTAAGACTTGCAATTGGTGTCCCCCAGAATTGGTTTACTTTTTGTTTAACATACACGGGCGTATTGAGTTCCGCAAAAACAATATTTGTATTTCTAGCGATCTCGCAGTTTCCTTCGTCTGACACATGAATATTTGGCCCATGACAGTCATAGTTTTAATGTTTAATAAAATAACAGACAATAGAAAGAAAGAGCACATTAAAAAATATATTTAAAAAATTTTCATTTAAACGTGAGCCACTGAATAACATTGACAACAAGTGGCTTCATGATCATTTTAGTCACGTATAAGAACGATGGGAAAACATTCATTCTAGTTTTAGACTTAATGCAATTCCTACGGATGTTATGTGCCTTTGTAGGTAGGTAGACCCGAAACAGAACTGTTGCTGATATTGCAGAAAGTATCTAATAGAAAGTCCTGCGCGCCTGTGCAATGTGTATAGACAAAAGTCTGCAGCCGTCGCGACACCCGTCGCTGTCCTCGCGTCACTGACCATTTCTAGGATCCCAGCCATATGGGGGTCACTCAAGGCCTACTGGCCAATACCTGGCCTGAATAAAATACAAATTTATGTAAACAACGTAAATTCTATAAGAATGTTGGAAGCGGTTACTAACTTAAAAGAAATAAGCTGAAATAGAATGCCAACTTCGGTTATTGTTAATAACCACAGAAATTCTTTATTTCATACGTTCTAAAATAAATTTTATTCTAAAAAGTTAATTTCTGCATGTTTTTATTTTAATACTCCATAAATGTTTTGTTGCTGATTTTGGAGATTTTTTTATAAGTAAAAAAAGTTTTTCAACCACGTAATGAAGTTTTACCAACCGGCTATTTGGAAGAAGAGCTCATTTGTGGTATCTCTAACAATACTCTACAATTAAATCAGTAGGTTTAGTTCAATAATCCAGGTATGTTGTACGTTAGGGTGTATTTATACTTGCAGTTAAAAAAGTTATATTATGGCAGACGCCTTAATTTCGCAATGAAAACATATGCTAAAATGTTGTGGTAAATATTATATCACCACTATTCGGCAAATATATTTTCAAAATATTTTACCAATACTCAAAATTGAATTATAATAATGTTCATAATTTAGTCTGAAAGGTATTTGTTCCTCCAAATTACTTACGCATAATTCCTAGCGCCGCAATTAATTTTACATATTTCTGCGTTACTAATGACTTCAGAAATGCATTGCTCTTAGAAAATATTTGCTCAAAAATTTAATCTAAAGAGTTTCCCGTTCTTGAATTTTCAGTGCTGATTTAAAAACACCCGTGAACTTAAAATAACATGTTTAAACACTTCGAGTGCTGCCGACGTAATATAACGTAATCTTAATTTAACTGAATTGTATGGAGTTTGCCGTAACATTGCGACATCCGTATTCTTTGAAAACACAGGAGAAGAAATATTGCTTTGCCAGAAGTTTTCATAAGGTTCTCTGCAACGTAGTATTGCGTGAGAAACACGCTAAATGTAAATCACGCAAATGCACAGGATGACTTGTATATGTTATTTTACGTGGGATAGAACATTTGATTGGGGCATTTTCCACTCGGCGTTGTATTAGTAGAGAGTGGCTCAGTATAGCAATTGTGTTCGCACTGAAAACTTTGTGGCACCTACAAAATTTTTTTTTGGTATACACACAGCCAAATAATTTTGTGGTGAGCACAAAATATTTTGTAGCAATCACAAAATAAATTTTTAGAGGCCACACATGTTTAGTGGTGACATCTGAACACTTTTGTGTTCACCACAAAATAATATGGCTGTGTGTATACCAACAAAACATTTTGTAGCAGCCACAATGTATTTTTTTAATAGGAGGGTTGTAAATGGGAACACAGGGACCAAACAGAATTGGTGGTCGTGCAGTCGTTAATATAGGCGATTCACTTCTAGCTTGTGGGGGCCGCGGTGGCTAAGCGGTTAGTCTGCTCGCCTCCCACCAAGGCGAACCGGGTTCATTCGCCGGCCGGGCCACTCCCAGATTTTAGGAAGTGGGAATCGTGCCGGACGATGCCGCTGGTTGGTGGGTTTTCTCGGGGATCTCCCGTTTTCCCCACCATTTCATTCCGGCACTGCTCCATACTCGCCTAAATCACCCTTATCGTCTCTCAAGACCTCGCAGTTACGAGCCGCCCAAATCTCTTCACTCACTACTCACTCTCTGCTAGCTTGTCTTAATATTGTCAGTAAATCTGCACCGCACCCAAAGTGTTACTGTTAATACTGTATATGTCCAACGCGCAATTGAAAAATAATAAATAAAACGCTTCCGTGTATTTTTAATAGTATCTGCGAGTGTTATTATGTAACTGCAGACGTGTGCAACGTCGCTGGTACTTTCTCCTCGGCGTCGTGGGTTCGTCCCGCTCTCTTTGCGTCGAGGTATTTCATACACACGGCCGCCGAATAGCCTAGCATACAGAAGCGTAAATACCAATCAAACTCCAAATTCCATCTGGTGACAGTACATTCACTCCTCTTACACCTACATCCACCAATAATACCTCCACACAAAAAAACATACAAAATTCGTTCAACCCATTAAAACCCGGTGTGCAAAATTGTGTATATTACTCACGTGTAGGTAATTTTTGGTCTGTACTGCACGCTATGCACAATGTGAAGCTCAATGACCAACGACTTCGGCGAAACGTACACGAACGGGAAAATTGAAGAGACGTACCAGCACAAGAGCCGAACAGACGATAGAAGTAAGAAAATCGCAACTTACACAGCTGTAGGTGACAAACTGAGGTCTCCGGCAACTACGCGTATTTTTACGGAACTTGTAATTGTCCAATGCTGTGAACAACACAGCGGGTTCTGGAAAGACACCAAGATGTCCCACGAGGACCTTTATCAACAAGGGAATTCCGCCGAACAGCGGGAGATAGCTTATCTGGATTTGCCAACGACAACAAGCGGTGATTGGGATGTTAATTACCACCCCCTAGCATAATAAGCGGGATTGGTGTAGATAAGGTGATAAGGAAGAAAGGCCTTCCATGGGATATAACCCCGTATCACGTTTGGCACTACACACATGGACATATTGAGATGTCGACTAGTGACAGCTGTTATCACGACGACTGTTTGAGTGACGTTGTGAAAAAATGGACAAATTAGTTAGATTTATTTGATGATATTATCGGGAAATCGACCGTATATGTTTCTGGAAACTCATAAATTGCTATCGCTAGAGTCACCTGCGTAGATAATAAGTTCCGTCTGTTATTGCAAACTGCTGCTGTATAATTCACTGTATTTTAAAATGAAAGAGTTTATTCTGAAATATACCGTTTTTTTTTACTTAGGATTTTTATATCCACATTTCAATGCAAGGTAACGACTTTAAAGTCCGCCTGAACACAGTTGATTTCAAAAACGAACACCCGGCTGAAGTTCAAAAGAGAAGCGCAATCTTAAATCAAAATATTGCAAAAATAAACATACAGAATATATATAAAAGAATAAAATCTAGGTGAAAATAATTTTATTCGTAGGAAAAACGATTAAAGATCTAATAAAGATATGCAAGAGTAACATAATAATGAACGTACAAAAACTGTAGAGCATGAAAACGAATTCCAACTATCATGGTGTTCGGTAAAGAAGACTAACCCTAAATACAAGAATACCGGCACTTATGTAAAAATAAAACGGCCTCAAAACTTTTTAAAGCAACAAATTAATAGCTAATTCAATAATCCATGAAAATAGCTAAGCAAAAAACAAAGGCAAGAAAAGAAGAAAACAGAAATGCATGTGAGAAAACACACGAAACGACGTTGAGGGAAACGTATATTCACATCATAAGGTGAGTAGAGGGTTTTGTTTCATTATATTGTTGTAGTTTTTTTTTTTTTCATTGTAATTTTGGTGAAAAAGGTTTCGTTCTACTATGGCGTAGCTTTCCCTCCGTATGTCCAGTTTTGTAGTCAACAAAGTGCAAAATAAAAATCCTTTTTAATTTATGAGTGGAATTATAATCGTGTTACATTCAAATGTCCGTTCAGCCAAAGTTAAACCCGATCAGTGTAAACCGTGCTACTGAGAACAACGAAAGTCTGCAGATTTCTTCAGTGATCCAGTTTCACATGTTATCGGCCCATCCCCCCTCCTCCCCCCCCCCCCCCCCCCCCCCNCTTAGGTGTACCCTCCATACTATTACTACTACATCTTCATCATCAGAAGCAGCAGCAGTAGCATCATCGTCATCGCCGTCATTGTCATCGTCATAAATAGCCATCATTAATCATCACAGTTATCATGAGAATCGAAATAAAGCTCTAACACAGGGGGCAAGAGCAAGTCTTCACTAACTTAAGTAACCCCCTCCACCAATATTTATTTGCATTTGTTCTCCACAACTTAGTTCTGTTCCGATCAACAATTCAACGATACGTGATATAACAGACAATGAAAAATCTATTATCCAGATTCGAAGATGTAAATACGAGATAGAAATATTTTTTCTCCACTATTTATTACAAAAATTTAATTTAAATTAAAGTTACTTTCCAACACTTTAACACAATAGTCCTTATTTAGGATACCCCGGTTCCCTTTGCCAGATCTGACGGGAGAAACAATCTGACCCTACCACCTACTGTTGCGCCACTTATTATTATTACTATTACTATTATCATGGGTTTACTAGTAACTGAAACATATTCGCAGTGCTTCAAATAACTGATCGTTACTGCTTTTCACCATTTAGCCATTCATTAGATGCAAAACAGGGGTACTTGTAATTAAAGTAAGTATGAAGTCTTCCACTACACATTAATGTTATAACACGCGTAGTTGAGGCCACTAAAAGCTTTACCATCGTCTCACGAGGTCCAGGGTTTGAATCTTGAATAAGCAACTTATCTGAGTGTCATTTCAGAGATGAGTTGAGAAACTGGAGGACGCTTAACAACCATGTCTTTAGCGCCTAAAGGTGAAACGAAATGGAGATGGTGCAGCGACGGAATGCCAGAACTAGACAAACGGGAATATTGCATTGAAACCCGCCGGCCGTGGTAACGTTTGCCAGATTTCGCGCAAGTTAAACCATTTTATATATACGGGATGTTTTTGAGCAACACTAACAACATCCGGCAGCTTATACCTCACGAAAATATACGCCGGAAATGTATAAACACTTTGCCCGTAAAAAGATTTTAAGGCAACTAAATATTAATTTAAATTTTACATCTTGAGGATTGTGTGTTGCCTACCTATCAGGTAACATACATTCTGTTTTGAGAGTTACGCATGGATTTCTCGAAAACTATTAACCTGATCATGTTTCAAGAATACGATTTTTTTTCATTTACACGTGCTGATTTATAAGATGTCTAAAAATCGCGTACATCTTAAGAGTCCAAAGTTTTATCAAAAAATAAATATCAACCCCTATATTTACCATAATGGAGGATGATATTGCCAACAGAGTTTTCAGAGATCTAAGATCTCCGTTCTACAGAACACCATTCCCTGAGTTGTTGATTGATCGCCAGTAGTTTCCGATACTTTAAAAGAAAATAATTTTAAGATTCTATATTTTGAGTGCATAACTCCCTTAATAATCACTTTAGGGGAAAAGTTATGCACATGTTTTCTTCTTATTGTTTCGAGAGTAATAGTCTGCCGTTTTACCCGTGCTTATTTGGATTTCTTCACGTTGATATTCGGAAGCACTAGGCAGACACAAGTCCCCCGAACGATGGAAACTTCGCACCAGCCAGACGACACTTCAGGGCCGTTTGCCTCAGGATTAGAGAATTTAGACGTTGCCATACATCACCGGGCGATATCACCTTACAGCGGGGCTTGGAATCCCTATGTTGGCGTTGTTAAAAAAAAAAACCCCGGTATATACAGTGAAATTATTTAAAACGTCAGCCCACCCCTGAACCTATCCGTCTTGGTAACCCACCGAAAATTAGGGTTGATTTTAAACAAGACGCGAGTTTCACAGCGAGAAACCGGTCGATTACATCTGCTTCAGTGACAAGCATACTGCACTACCGCGAGCGAAGGTTACTCGACGTGGCTGAACATAATACTAAGCTTGAGGTAAGCCGATTTTCGTCTTCTGCACTGTTAAAAAAAATTCTCACTCATTTTACAGAAAAGTGCAGGGTTTTTTTTCCCGAGAAATCTTTGAAAACCCTCCGTAAAATTACGGACACTTTGCTTTTCAAAAACGGAAATTCCGCAAATTTCACAGAACTCTCTGTGAATTCACGGAACATTTCCGTAAATTTTCTCGTTAGTTTTCTGTATATATTTTTTCTAACCGTTAACCTGCATTCTTCTTGTACCATCGCAGGCATAGTTTTGGTATTTTATGTAACGACTTAAGCAACTTTTTTTTTAGTGTCTATTAAAGTTTGCGTAGTTTAAGTGTTGCTAAATGTTACAGACGCCTGGTACTATTTTTTATGTTTGAAGGAATATGTCTATGTGGCGTGGATATCGTGACTGCCGCAGAAACTAATTTTCTGGTTACAGTGGCGGAGAAAGCTTCGTGTAGACTCGACATTGTTCGTTACCGGAACCTGAAGCGAATGGGAAATACTGACACTTTCCGTATACTGTATTTACGGAGCTCATCTCCGTTTTTCGCCTTTGCGGATTGCGTTTCCGTATACTTGCTGTACATTTCCGTAAAAGTGTCCGTAAATATACTGAAATTTTTAATAGTATGCTCTTATTCCCAACATTGACTCTCTCATCGCCGAAAGTACAACTGTCAAAGTCACATGGTCAACAGTTACTGTGGACAACTTTGGGCAGTTCTTAACAACGAGGTCATGAGAGACGACGAGGATGATGAAACGAGGTGGAAATAGAAAAGCGCTGGAATGCAAGGCCTGGGAAACTTGATATCCCCAAGAAAACGTGCCGACCAGCGGCATCGTCTGGCACGATTCCCACGTGCAAAAATCAGGGGGCGACCCCTCCGGGAATCGAACCTGGTTCGTATTTGCGGGAGTCGCCAGTAATTAACGTATTTGTTAACATCTGAATTTTCATCACGCCCATTATTTTACATTAATAAAATACTTTGACCAGCTAGAATATATTGTAGTTGCGTTAAAACTAGGTTAGTGGAAGTGTACGAACATCTCAATCACTTGTTTACATAAACAGTGTTCTAACCTCAAATCCTATCCACGTTGCTTATGATGGTTCTATTGGCAGGACAAAACCCACTGTTGGAACAAGGAGAGTTACCTTTATGTAGCTTGCATAAGCACTCTACCCCATTTTTCTTCTACGTGACCGAAGGGGCAACTGCACGTTCCCCGAAGTCACGTTCTTGTAACCACAAGTGTCGGAGGTCACAGCGGACGTGATCCCTTCATGTGATCGACGTAGGGTGCGTTCCGGAATGCGGCTTTGCCGTCAGCCATTTTCATCGCTGACTTCGAACCTCCGGCGGGAACGCCTCATCAACTGGACGTGAGCGCATGCTCGGCTTGTATTAAGGATGTATCTCCATAAGTGTCTCCTTCCCATCCTTATTCACCGAAGGAGGTAGAGCAGTGGTAAACCACCAGAGTATGATTCGGAATGACCTGGGTTCGATTCCTGGACCGGTCGCCTTGGTTTCGGTTTTCCGTGGTTTTCTGAAAAAAACTTCAAGAGAACTTACTATAAGCCATGGCAAATTGCTCCTCCGTCCCTGCTTCTCTGAGCAGCTTGCTCCGTCTTTGATGACCTCTCTGTCGACGAGACGTTACTATCTACCCATTAGTACGTTTTTTCAGCGGACGTTAGAGTAAAAATGCACCGGCAATTTTCTTGTGCAACTTCTTCTTCTTCACGTGACTAAGCCAGAAAGTGTGCCATCCGCTCAGGTTGCATTCTACGCTTGCATAAATAATAATTAAATGACAAGTTTTGTCTTATTAGGTTTAAACTATGTATGTTCACAGGGGCTTCGGAGCCTTTCTGAGCTAAAGGCGAAGGGAACAAGGTCTTGTACAGAATCTGACACCCTTATGCTTGAAAAAGCGTCCCTTCTCAAAATGTAGTTTTAAAATGAAAAACATTAGTATTTATACACATATTGTTTCCTATTCATATATCTTACACGATATTCTTACAATACCATTAATAACATAACTATTTATCATTATTATTGATATCTATTTTTAGTAAATATACTTAACGTACGAATCTTAACCTACATTGTTTTGTTGTGGCGTCTCCAATTTTCAATTGGGTGAAAAAGGGAGGGGGCATATTCCCTCTTTGCCACTCCCCCCCCCCACCTATCCTTGTCTCTCCCCTCACCATTCCTTGCCACTCCCCTCACCATTCCTTGCCACTCCCCTCACCATTCCTTCTCTTCCCGGCCCTTCTATATGTTCGTATCAAGACTTTCAATTTCGTCATATTTCCTTCTGAAATTTAACCCGTTGTAAAATTCTAAATAAAATGTTGGTATGAAGAAACGTTTTTATTTGGCAGCTCCAAATTTTCTTTCTTTCTGAGTTGTTAAAGTCAGTATTCTTCAGTGGTATATTATATAAATACGAATAATGGCTATAACTTCAATTTTTAATTCTAATACATCATTTTTCAACTTTATATACACTGAAGGGCCAAAAAAACTGGTATAGGCGTGCGTATGAAAATAACAGAGGTATGGAACAAATCAGAATAACGCGATGCGGTCAGCAGATAGATCGGTTACTGCTGCTACAATGGCAGGTTATCAAGATTTAAGTGAGTTTGAACGTGGTGTTATAGTCGGCGTACGAGAGATGGGACATAGCATCTCCGAGTTAGCGATAACATTTGGATGTTCGCGTACGACCATTTTACGAGTGTACCGTGAATATCGGGAATCCGGTAAAACATCACATCTTCGACATCGTTGCGGCCGGAAAAAGATCGTGAAAGAACGGGACAAACGTCGACTGACGAGAATTATTAAACGTGACAGACGTTGCAACCCTTTCTCAAATTGACGCAGATTGGATTTGTGGACTGCCCTGCAGGATTCATGGTGTGAATTGCCTCCTGCATACCTTCAGACATTAGTCGAGTCCATGCCACATCGTCTTGCGGCACTTCTGCGTGCTTAGGCAGGTGTACCAGTTTTTTTGACTCTTCAGTGTATAAAGAAATTTTAGGTTAACTTTGTAACTTCCAAGAGAACTTTGCTCCGCCTGCCTAAATTTCATTTAAATGGGTTTAAGAATCTATGCAAAATGCTGAGCTATTCTTAAAAATATTTGAACGGCGATGTAACTTGTATATCAATGTGGGGCTTGTAAAGCTTAAATTTTAAATTAAATTAGTGGTACAATTTTTTTAAACTGGTACAATGTTACGTATAATGACTTTACTATTGCCTCTTTAAAGATATACGCCCTCTGCAACTAGTGTCTTCACCGATGATGATTGCGATTAGTTACACGGCGTCTTGCTGGTACAGTCGAATTAAAAAGGAAAAAAAAAGATAAGAAAAAGCGTGCGTACAAATTGGCAAACAAAACAGCATTTCTACACTTGGCAGTTCAGGTTAGTTTCTCTATGTTGGGACTTTCTCTGTGGTTCCGAACGAACTCCGTTACCATGGTAACCAATAACGCGTCTGCTTTGTGACCAGGATGCTGGATACCTTTAAACTATTTTAGCCATAGGAAAACTTGTTAAAATTATTACTTATTGCGGTGAACAACGTGTGTTACGCTCAGCTATTGACAATGGCTGTCTATGAACCCAAAAAAGCTGCCTCGACAACAAATGGTTCTGTCTTACGTTATAGGAATTTTTTTGTTTTTTAACGCCGGTTTTGCGCTACGTGCACCTAAACGATAAAAACGCTATTTAAAAAATAATACGCTTTGTGTCATTTTAGACACCACGACTGAACGGATTGTGGCAAAGAATTATCACCACTGCGTCTCTGATGGTACATAATGTGTATATTAATATAACGTGTTAGTCAGCTAGGAGAAAGTTTCACTACTGGAAAGTGTTATACAATTTGCAATAATGCATTCCCATAGATTACACATTCGAAAATAACGGTCATCTATCTTACTCGACGCGCTATATCATAGTCGAGTCAAATTATTTACTATCCTGATAACTCCATGATAGTTTTAATATTATATATTTATTAATTTTTATTTTACTAATAATAACGTAGTTATTGCCCATTTTCGGCAGCATTTCAGTACATGCTAACTATATCGGTATATAGTAATATACTGCTTCGTGAAACATTAATAAAAAAATGGTGAAATATGATAAATATCGATATCATCAATGTTGCAAATGTCGACGGTAGTGATAATATAATCGTGAAAATGTATGCATTAGAATTGCAGTTATTGCCCTGTTTCACAATATTCGTATTTTAATGTCACCCTCACAATATCTGTCCAATATCATAGGGAAGAAATATTTACGCTTTTTTATTGATGAAGATCAAATAGTTGTTTTTGCTTATTTTTGAACCGTTGCTGCCCCTTAATTTATGTAAAATAATTTTTTTGTAAATATGTCTTCAAATTAATTTAAAATATGACTTTCAATGTCATTTATGTACTTAATTGTAAATTGTTTGTTTTACGTCATACGTGGGGTTAAGTAACCGTAAAATTACGACAGACAAGTACTCTTAATAGTCCAGTGTGTCGTCTGACTCTTGCTACGTTTTTTCAGTGAAACGTGAGGCGTTAAGCTGTGTAATTTTTACAGAAACGCGCTGTTAATATACGAGGAAGGCAGGGCTACAGCATCTATAGACGTTCAGTTACATCTCTCTAGCGTAGTGGTTTTCAATAGCCTCCTAGAATAAAACTACGGTAACTCTAAAAGCACAGTTTGTGAGACTAAGCATTTTCAACTATGCTGTGCAGCAAGAAATAGTGAAATACGCTAGTATAAATATCACGGGGTGATTTGTATTGATGAAAATATTTGCCACATTACTAATTATTACAGAAAAGCATAACATAAAATTCTTATCGAATACGATATTTTCGAGAATTTTATTATCAAGTGCAGTTAATTTTTTTATTATGCAACAGTGATATATTCTTTTGATAAACATCACTCGTACGTACGTAATTATGCCTGGTTCGCATGTACGCCGATCTGGCTGAACAGACTGAGCGGAAAGCCGGAACAGCCATCCAGAAACCGTCCTCGTTTTCCGCATGAGCCACGCTGGAAAGTTTAGCTCACACCGAAATTTTTGCTCGCGGAAAGAGCAGACTTCGTCTATATTTTCCACAGACTTCCACTTCACACGTTTCATGCCAATAATTTCATGGATTATCAACATGTAGGGCCTATTGGTGTAACAATCTGCGATGATTATATGTAGTACGTAATTGTAATGAAATATGCGGATCCAAGTGTTAATTTTACTCCATAAAAAATTTAGTTTAGAAAATAATCACTAGGTCATGCAGGGATTTAAAAAAAATGGTTTGGAGCTATAAAACTAAACAATAGACAATTTAAATAATTCAATAAAATGCGTACCACTTTTAAATTACTGACATAGGGAGAAAATAACATCACAGCATCTAATTACTTACTTTAGAAAATTTATACTAAAAATAACGAGCGAACCAACGTGGTCGTAAACTGAACTTCCGATCAATCACCAAAACGGCAACGAATAAAATCTGCCTGCATGTGAAAAAACTTACGTTCTGTCCGTTCTTGTATGTTTGACGTAAATTTTAATGAAGAGTTAACGGGACGCGTGTGTAACGGATTTGAGAAGGTGGCGATTGTCGCAGCCGCGACGAACGCGGTGCATCGTTCCACACACGTGCGCGCGCCCCGGGGACATGAGACGCGGCTCCTGATTGGCCGGCACCTCCGCCGAGGAGAGCTGGCTCGCGCGCTTTCAAGTCACGCGCCTTCGAGGCGCAACCTCGATTCCCTCCAGCACGCCACGGAATGTCTGCCTAACGCGCAACTCCGCTCAAGAAAAACTCTCTCTAGACACACCACCACTCGTGGTTAGCTCAGTAACTGGAAATATTTAAGCCACCGAGGCAACCCCAAATATACCAAGATCATTGCCGTAACTACGGGGTGGGCTTCTTCGGCGACACTCACCGATGAAAAAACTACATTGTCTCTTGTGAAAATACACTCATTTACAAAAAAAATTGAACACCCTGAAGGTGCTATCGCAGGGGCATGAAAGTGGGTACAGGCACAGAACATGGTGGTATGCACATAGAAAACATCAAAATATTGTACCACGCCAAGTGTATATTGCAGGGGACCAGCACTAGGAAGATACATTTAAAATGGTGTTGGACCACCCGTAGCATGGAGACAGGTGGCGATCCTGTCCCAGCTGGCTCAACTGACCCTCCAAATACGCCGTAGTTGCCGCTGACCGAAGTTGCCGACCAAATTGATCCCAAAAGTTCTCGATGGATGAGAGGATTGGATATCTTGCTGGCCAAGGAAGCATGTTGACATGACGGAGGAAGTCCAAAGATAACCGTGTTATGTGCGGCTGGACATCGTCCTGAGGAAAATGGGGTTGTCAAGCTGCACCAAGAAGGCGAGCGCACATGGTCGGAGAATTTCCTCTGCGTATCGCCGCGCAGCCAGGGTACCTTCGACCACCACCAGCATGGCCGTGTGTAGTGGAAGGCCGTGGCGAGTGAGAATTGGCAACATCGCGTGGAAGGGTTAGCGCCGGATTTTTACAACATGGATTTAAATGGCGAGACAGCGACGCGCTGTTGTTTTTTGTTCCTTAACGAACTTATTTGTAGTATATAGTGATATATGCAGTGTCGTGAAAATGCAAAATACTTGCGTTGTGCCTGACTGCAAAATTAACTACAAACAATCTTAAAATTAGAAGGATGTGACCATTACTTCAAAATGCCCAGCGATCCGCATAGGCGTACAGATTGAATTTGTGTAATCCCACGGAAAAATTAACACTTGACAAAAGTTCAGTGAAATGTATCAAACATCTTCACAAAAAGGATTTAATTAATTTTTTTTAAATACGAATAAGTGTAAATAGGTCTGAGTATAGGTTAGAAAACCCAGTGTTAAAAAGCGGCATTTCATGTTTATTTTTTCAAACTTTCCAACGTATTTAATTAAAAATTATCCTGTGTATCTGGAATACTTATATACCCTGAAAAAAACAAGGAAATAAATGGAAGAAAAGCAGAATAAAGATGAAAGTGAGAATGCAAAATCATTGGCGGAAGAGGATAATATAAATTATTTCGCTTCACTTTGAGGGATTCATTCTCGTGTGAAGCTTTCAAACTGAAGTATTTTCAGCAAAAATCCAGTTGTTTGTTATTTAAAAAATATGTTTACATTGCATCTAAAATAAGTTTTATCAAAATGGTAAGCTTTCAGTGTAACCAAGAAACATAAAAAATTGTAAATACAATTACATCTCTAATGACAAATATTTTTTAAAAATTATAAAATAAAAAAATACAAATTTGCTTGTTTACAGAAATAATGTAAGGAAAATAGACATTCTCTTTTAGTGTTTGTTATAAAACCTTAAAAAACGTATTTTTGAGATAGCATTGAATAATCGCTGTAATTCACGTAATGGTTTAATTTTCTCTCCCGCAAAAAAAATATTAACTGAGTGTCAAACTTAAAATGTTTAATCCTCAATCTTAGTTTTATTTTTTTTAAAGTAATCAAAATAACATTCTTAATGAATTTCACTTATCAAAATTGATATTTAAAAGTTAACGAATTAAAATTTTTAATTTTTTTTATTCACAGTATGCAGCGTTGTCTTTTCAAATTTTAACACATTTCGATACCTAAACAAATAAATTAAAATACTGTTTCTATTCCTAAATATATGTATATAGTACATACACTCAGCTTGGTTAGACGTAAAATTCTCAAAATACCCGTCAATACAGAGACGCTTATGTATATATATACTTAGATTCTCGAGACCCTGATGTATATTTAATATATTTATATTGATGTATGATTCTTCATAACACATAATAACACTGTGCTATGTTTAGAATGGTTAACAGTGCCATAGCTAGACGTGATTGGTAAAGGCGTAGCAATGGGACAGTGCGGGGCGCAGAGAACCTGCCCTTGTGGAGGGGAGATTTCCAGCGTTGCCACTTCTACTAGAGATGGCTTTGCCACCGGTGGGGTGCGGGAATCGTAGGAAATGGCACGCCACACCATCACACCTCTCGTTGGGGCGGTGTGCCGCTCTACAATGAAGCGTGGATCACGGCGCTGGCCAGGACGTCTCCAGACTCGAATTCGACGCTCGTATGTATTCAGACAGAACCGTGATTCGTTGTCGAACGCCAATCGCTGCCAATCCGCAAGTTGCCATGCTGCCCGTTCCCGGCAGAAGGTCACACGCAATCGGCGGCGCTCATGTCGTAATGGCAGACGTTGTAAGGAATGCCGCGATGACAGATACCGCTCTGCTAACCACTTGGATGTGGCACTTGTGGACACAGGCGTATCCCCAGCTGCCGTGAGATGTTCTGGATGGTGCGCAGTGACGCCCGTGGAGTGCTTATAGCCTGTCGCACGATAAAACGTTCCTCCCTGCTGGTGGTCCGGCGGGGTCGACCAGAGCTTCTCGACGGGTGTGCGTACCCTCATGTTCCCACTTCATCCAACACTGACTCACAGTGTGGGCAGAACGGTTCAAGTGGCTAGCAGTGAAACGTCCAACCTGTCTCTCGGAGGCCGAAGATGCGACCTCTCCCAAACTCATCCAACTGGACAAAGGTTTTTGTCGATTGTGTCGTCGGAGCATGCTGCGTGTTCACTGAACTTGGCTCTGTGGCTCGCACTGCTACTGAGGCCTTATTCGGTGTATTGCAGCTATGGATAAAGGAGGGACATGTATGCCCCCTAGTAGCTCATTCGTGCAAGCAAACCGCATTAAACGGAAATGGAACTCATGTCGGGATATACTACACTGTATGGCAACCTTTGTTGTACTAACGCAATTCGTTCATGGTGATTAATTTTTTTTTCACATGAGTGTATTTCCCAAAATGGGCGATGCTTATTCCATCATAAAATTACTTAAAATACATTATCTGGAGTTTAGGTTCGAAAATTTTTCCCGTGGGAGGACCCCTGAACACACTTCTCACCTGGGAGGTAATCCTTCCGGTAGCATGACCCTCCCCCTCTCCCCTTCAAATCCACTACCTAGTTACGCCATTGTCAACGATCAAACCTATGTGGGCAGTGCACGTTAACGGTGACACCTAGTTTTTCCAAAAATCTTTCATGACTAGGTGAAACACCTAATCTCAGATCCTTGTTCTATGGTGGGATGCTTTTTATTGTTTTGAATCTTAAGTATCTTGATCACTAATCAAAAGCGTTCAATTTTGGAGTAACATAACTCTTGACTGGCCCGTTGAGGTAAGCAAAGATATTCTGATGAGGCCATGCAGTTAACAAAGAAAAGAAATTGCAGGCAACCACTGTAGAACCATTTGCTTTCGGGAAATTATTTAATACATATAAACACGGTTGACTCCCTTGTGCAATATTAATTTTCGTAACGCGAATCATAGTTTCTTTTGATAACAATTTGTTAATCCACATTCACAATATAACAAAAAAAACATAGTTGACTCGTATCGTTTCTCTAAAACCCGTTATTCTCTAGGATCTGTGAGGATACGGCAATTTCGATCCGAACTACATCTCACCCGTCACCGAAGATCTGCGTTAGCCATCTGCACGCATTCTGGCCTTAGCGGCCACCTCTCGTTAGTGGTACCCGGACATGATTCTGTTCACTTTTTAATTTATAAAAAGCTTCTTTTATTTGTGATTGTATGCACTTATCTTTGATTGTGAGAGTATGTAATGTATGCTATCATTTACGGCGCTCCGTGTGCTGGAGACATCAAAACATAAATTGATTGGCGACCAGCAAACTTGTTTATAATTTTTGCTCAGCACAATATTTTTACCTTTGTAAGTAATGGGTTAAGCGGGCTGCAGGTTTATTTATTTTTTTACCTCAAGAGAACTAACAAATAACAGTAAACAAATATTAAAAAAAACATATATACATTAAATATTAATTAATAAAAAAACAAATCCAATGAATATAGATCTCGCAATTAAATTTGTATTGATAATTGGCAAAACTGGTTCACTGGCATCAAAATGACTTCCGCTCAAATTAGAAAAAAATTATTGATCTCATAATTCCTTGGTTAGCAATGTGGGTTCCTCAGTGCAGTAGGCGAGTCCTGTGTATTCTGGACAGTAGGTTGGTGAGATCATTCAACAAAGCAACATTTTCTGCGCATGTTCCAAACGTTGGCTCTCATATCTGTCGCACAACTGTCAAAAATATGTGTTATCAAACAGTGGAGAAGAAGTTTTTTTACGTTTAATTTCCAAACAGACTCACACTTAAGAAATTTTTTTATCGTAACTTGAGTATATCATAGCTGCATTAAAATTGGTCAGAGTAAATGTAGTAAGATTTCAAGAGCTAACCTTAGCCCAAAACAAGTTGTTTGGATTATTTTTTCGGCCAAAAATGAGTTCGAAGCTGGAATTCACAAACTGATTTCTGCGCAGCTGGCACAAGCTATTTTTCCTAGTTCTACTGTATGGTAGACCCTGGCAAAACGTCAATCATGAAACAAACGTTTTTCTTAGACGCCTTTCCATTACTAAAATTTCAGCTAGAAAAAATAAAATGAAAGCTAGTATCGGTTTCTTGTGGCCAGATAAATATCGCTCGTGTCTAAAAGACAGAACGTTATTCTTCAGGGTCACGATATACCCGTTCATTTCCCTTGTTCATATGTAGCCGCCGGCACTGATTACTAGTTCCTGGCCGTTCACGGATATATCGAGGCCAAGCTTAGACTGTTCCGTCTGGCCGACCTGCTAGTGTGTCCAGTCTGGGACAAAGAACACACATGCCACGCACCACGAACGGAATGTCTTCGAATAAAGCAAAGTACTTAAGCAAAACCTCAAGGCTATGATTTCTAATATTCTTTTAGAACTTATTAAAGTTATCTTTGCCAAGCGATGTGGCGCAGTGGTATAGTCCATTCCCGGCTACTATAAACTTTTCTCAAACCCTGCTAAAGTTATACCTACAGCATATTCCTCCGCACAGTGCAAACAAAGCTTAACCAAATCTAGAAAATTACACCAAAAGAACAGCGCACCACATTCGTGCGTGCTCAGTATAATAATATTTTACATAACAACTTTTTTGTTACTAGGCATTACCCAAATACCTATTTTATCCCTTTTTTTCATTCGTATTAATAATAAACTAAATATTATAATTTATAGATAACATTTAAGTAAAAGTTCGATGCAACAAAAAATATGGCATTTTTAACTTAAGAAGTATACACGCTTGTGATATGTGATATATTTAGGAAATAATAAAAAAACGTCGTACACGGAAGATTTTCAAATGTTGGATTCAAAATGTGGGAAGAAGCCGCCTCGTTGTCAAGAGGCGCCAAAATCTCTCCACTCCACTCCAAACGAACACGCCAGGAAAATGGCGTTACTGGCCAGCTAAATGTTGGAACGCCGTTCGCGAATCAGGGAATGGTGCACTTCCCGCCAACCAGCAGCTCAGCGAATAATGAACCTTCCGCAGCACGCAGTAGTCAGTCAGAGACAAGGCCAGTTCCCAGAGTCTTGCGCAGGCCAATCAGAGAAAAAAAATCGTCACGTCATTTCGCCTCTGTGTACTTACCTACTCTGTGGCCCTACCAACATACTTACCTACCACAACTAACATACGATGCAATGATTATCTATGCTGATATATGTTCGACGTGTTTGGTTGTTTCCTAAATACGCCATGTATCACAAGTGTTTTATACCTCTCTTAACATACAAGTATATTATTTATGGTTAACGTAAACTTTTACTGATATTTTATATATAAATTATACTATTTTATCTATAATTAATATTAAAAACACAGATAAAATATGTGTTGGCAATGCCTACTAAGAAATAGTTTCCATGCAAAATATTATTAAAGTGAGTGCACACGAATGCGGTGTTGTCCCTTTGGTGTAATTTTCTAGACTTGGTTAAGCTTTGCTTGCGCGAGGCGGAGAAATATCCTGAAAGTAGAAGTTTAGTTGGGCTTCAGGAAAGTCAGAAGTTACCATGAATGGAAATTGCCTCGTCTTTGGTCTATATGGTGTACGCCTGCCTCATCACGTCGCGGGCAGGGGCGACGGGAGAAGACGGCCGTCGATGCGCCGTGACCTGGTCAACGCGGAAACAGGGTTTTCGGCGGGAGTCGGAGGTAGTAGAGAGTGAGAGGGAGAGAGAGAGAAGAGAGAAGCAGGAGACGTCGGGGCGCCTTCAGGCGTGACGGGTGCACGTTGCGGCGTGTTTACAGCCGGCGGCCATTTCCATAGTTGCATCACACGGCGGGCTGTAGGAAGGTAGGGACTCCCTGAAGCGTGCGGGCGAGTACGCGACCGTTAAGCGCCGTTATCAACTAGAAGCTCTCCCACGACCTTGAAGGACGTCGACACACATCTCGTACGCGCGCGCGCTTACACCCAGTCTCACGCGAGTCCTCACTCTTTAAGGCCAAAGTTTCGGTTTCACTATATAAACTACCCAACCTATGATTCTTTCAGAGGTTGGTCACTAGGGTCTTTCACAGTTGAAATACCCGGTTCGATCCCAAGCCGAAGCCGTGTTGCCGACACTTAAGAGTGGAGTAGAGAGGTTTAGGCTGGTCTTAACAACGAGGTTTTGAGAGCCGATGAGGGTGAAGCGTGGTGAGGATGGAGCAGCGCCGGAATGCAAGGCGAGGGGGAAACGGAAGATCCTCAAGAAAACTGCCAACCAGTGGCATCGTCCGGCATGATTCCCACGTGCGAAAATCCAGGGATGATTCCGCCGGTTCGTGTTGGTGGGAGGTTAGTAGTCTGACCACTACACCATCGTGGCCCCACCAACACACACAGCATTCCACTTAGTTTCAAGTGAAAATCCACCAGAATCCTCTAGATTACGTATTTACAAGAACATACTATTAATAATAAGATTATTTTCGATTCTATGGGCGCTACCTCCACCCCAGCATGCCCTCTCTTTTATTTGTATTTTTTTGTATTTTAATTGACTTCTTCGCCTATCGTGGACGAACGCGACGCTGAAGAAACCCTTCTTCGTCGATTGGAAAGGACACAGCAGTGGTTCTGAGCACGTCCGGAGGGTTCCTGGAACCGAAAGGGTTCACGAGAGGTCATCTCCAGGAAGGAGAGTCGCCCTTGAATCTCCTGGAGAGGTCGATGAAGGGAGAACATGTAAAAAGGAAACACTGATAGGTTTTTTTACCTGACCTTCACCTGATGCCTTGAGGAGATATCAAATGGCCATCTAACACAGTAGCTTATTGGAGAACCTCCCCTATGTCAAACCCGAGAGCTGAAAATACTTTTTTACGAGTTAAACTTCAGTCGTGCGAGCAACAATGAAACATGATAAGGCAGTTTTACTTTTATATAGAATTTGTTGTTCGTTGATGCTAGGTTTACAGCACGTTTTTGCCCATGATGCGAACATTGTGTTCTTTGCAGTCAAAATATTTCGCCGTGTAACAAAACTTATGAAGCATCCGCTGTTTGTTAAACATTCAAGTTAATATATCTGCTATCCGAAACTTAATTCAAGTGGTGCACACTTAAAATCCAGTCAGAAAACTTCTATTGACCAGCAAACAAATAAAAAACTCCATTGGAATATGTATTCGGTCTGTGGAAATCACTGATAAAAGGCGCGAATCACTTTAGTTCAGTTAAATTCGGTTGTTGTTATATTAATAAATATTGAACCCTTTTAACTGAATACTTTTTTTTTTATATATTTCAAAGTCAAATTCCAATCATTTGGAACAATTATGCTGTTGTTTCAAAATTGGTATTTTATTCAAGATGCAATGCTGTAGAGAAAAATGAAGACTATACAGTATAACCATACAAATGATCAGTAACTGATACTTAAGAAATTACAAAGAAAAGCTGCGGGTTTAATCTCTAATTAAGACGTGGCAGAGAATAGTTCATTAATAAAAAAATTCATTTTTGTACATGCATTTTGTAAATACTCCAGAATCCTTCTACTGTATGCATCAAATCCCGGTCTTACGGTCTAGCGCCCTCTGGAGAATACAAGTTACCATGTAACATAGAGAAACTACTTCCTCCTCCTGATTTACACACCCTTATAGGCTGTTCACGGTAAAGTGAGCATTTTTGAGACCCTAGTTACTTTTTCCTTATCAGCCATTTGTTATCCTTCCACCACTTTTAAAATAAATATTGCCATTTAAGTAAAAAACAGAGTGTGTATTTCACCTGACACGAAAGTTAACGTCTAAGGCTATAATAAAATAGATTTCTTGACTATTATTCCAAATGAGAGTGCTTCAAAAAGTGCTCACTTTACCGTGAATAGCCTATACGAATATTCTTGTACAATGTATATTGTTTCCTCCAGAGAAGGCTATCCAAGCCACTTTTACGCTTTGGCTCGGAATGGACAATCAACGCCGCTGTGAAACGCGATGCCATACACCGCATGGAGATGATCATGTTTTCCGGAACATGTCCGGCTCTCCGCACCTCCTCCCCTCCTGTACCAGATCCGCCAAGGTATCACAGGAGACAACTTTCAGAGCCTAATTTATTTGTACAGTCCGGTATTTCTACCTTAGAGTCATCTAGGAAAACATGCCCCTCCACTTGACTGCCCAACAGTCAAGTTTCACGGGTCTGAACGCCTTACACTTATCATGGAAGACGGTTGACCTTACTATGGAATCAGTCTCATTTGTTACCATGTCCCGTCAGTCTCAAGTGATTCGCCAAACAGAGCCCCAGAGCTACATGAGAGTGCTCACTTGCGTGGCCACCCGCATAACCCGGCTGTCTCCCTAGGATTGCTCCTAAGTGGCAGCTTACAGGGTTTACCCTTGGGCGCTTTCATCCAAAGGTGTCGAATGACTTACTCACAAGAGACCGCTTACTAGTCCATGATTTCGTGCGTTCATCCATTGTAAATCAACACTCAGAAAGTCAATTTCAGTATTACTTTCAGTAAGTAAACCCCAGCAAGGGTGTAGTTGTTTTACCCCAGCAAGGGTTTAGACTCATAAACCGGCCAGTGGCCAGCTCGCACTGCCCATCCCCGAGCTGAGTAGGATCGCATGCCTAGTCAGCTTGCAAGGGGACGTTGGGCAACCGCACGGCTTGAGCATGATTTCTCACGCTCAACCGACGCATAACTTTGCTGGCGAATTCCGACAGCGATGCTCTCGCGCTGCTGTCGGCAGCCTTTGAAGCTGCCAGGCCAAAGTCGTAACCGAGAAGAGAGAGTCTCCATTTCAGGAGTTCTCGGAGATCTTCAAATAACATACAGTAATTCAGCACATGTTCCATGGTGTGTGGCACATGGCAATCATTGCAGAGTGGATTCTCCACAAACCCAAACGAGTGGAGTTTAGCTTGGAAGTTGCCATGTCCGGAGAGAAATTGTATCAGAGATGGCACCGGAAAGATGTTACATTGCATCCTTTCCTGGACACTGGGAAAGACCGCGTAGGTCGTTCGCCCCTTTTCAGAGGCAGACCATCGGTGTTGCCATTCCTCCACGACATTCTCCCGAGCAACTTTCCAGCTGTCCGGATCAAGTTGGCCCATGATCTTTTTCTCAGCGAGTGAGCCCAGCTCAGCAACGCGGAGGTCCAGTGGGACGACTCCAGCTAATACAGTCAGGGCATCCGTAGAAGTTGTACGGTATGCCTTTGTCATCGCTAACAGCGCCACAAGCGAATGTCCCGCTCGCTTATGCCATAGGATGGAACCATATGTCATGATCTGCTCGATTTTCCCATTTGCGTAAACGCTGCTGTTCCAAACGCAGTATATTCCAGCAATGTCGCGTACAGCTGGCTAGTTTCAACCACCGTAACATACTGTCCCGAGAATACTCGTTCACGTCTTACTGGTTGCAGAATAGCTAAGCTTACGATCGACGCTGCGCAATTCCAGAAGCCAGCACCAATACGGATTTCGCCCTTCCGTGGGCTATGCCAGTGGCTGCTGTTGACACACCTACTATTTTATAATTGGTTTCTTTTTGTGCCATGGCTCTACTGGAACCCTTGCTATACTTCCCAAAGGTTCATTTGTTATAAGAAATTTGCAAGCATTTTTCGCACCAAAACTAGCTTATTTTGCAAAACCTGAAACTAAATATTAATTTGTAAGTTAAGTATTAACTACTTAACTTACAAATTAATATTTAGTTATTTAAACGTAACAATTACGTCATCGCTGCCATTATTATGTTTCAATCCTCGGCTGGGTCTGCTTGGAAAGTGCATCACTCTGTTTAATTCTGTCCATCACTACTACGTACACTTTGCACTTCCCAGTCAACTTCCCTATTTTATACAAACACACTTTTGCTCGCCCCCTTCAACAAACTCTTCCTTAGACTTCCTCTCGTGCTTTTACTTTCCACTTGACATTCCAGCAACATCTCCCGTAATCTTCCATTCTCCATTCTCAACACACAGCCATACCAACTTAAACTTTCCTTTTCTATCCCATTATGAATGGGCTATTAATATACGTAGCTCTCATATTTTCGTTAATCTTGTAAATTCTTGTCACTTTAAATTTACTTCTCAGAATTTTCTTCTTCCCACTTGCATGTAATCGGTTCATACCTCTCTTCGATATTACCTATGTTTACGGGAACGAAATGTACGTTCTAAAATAAACTCCGTTAACGAACGCACTGTTTTGTTTTTCTCAATGTGGCAACCCACACGGAGGCCGCCGTAGTAAAACTTAGATGAAGTGATACAACTGCAACTGCATTTTTATATTCCATTCGGCTCTAGATGATGAACAGCCTGCACACTGCACTTCAAAGCAACTAAGAAACTCACTATTTCATAGCCGACTTCGGTCACGGATTATATAACTATACCGGGGTCTATATAAGGGAACAAAATTTCGCTAGTAACGAGTGAAATGGAAACGAGTGAACTAACAAACACAATGCTGATTTTATATAAATGGCACGATATGACAGAAGAAAAAAAAAATCACTGAACAACCCAATGAGGGAGCAATACATTCTGTACATTTTTGCCATTCCTGGGTGCAATGTTAAGACCACTTTAACCCCTTGAGGTATACACTAATTTTTCGTTTCAGGTCTTGCAAGAGAAGAAGTGTTTGGTGTGAACAGTAATTACGAGTTTCTTATGACAAGTGACATCAGTACATCCATGGCACAAGAAGCATCCAATTATATAATAGCAGGTGTGTCAGCAACAGCCACTAGCACTGCCCAAGGAAAGGCGCTTTCCCTATTTGTACTATCTTCTGGACTTGCACAGCTATAACCACGATTCCATCTATTCCGTAACATCGCAGAAGTGAAGGAGAATACTCGGGATAATACGTTAAGGGGTTAAAGTCCTCGCATACCGGGAAATATGATCGAGTTTGAGACTTCGAAGCAAGGGAATGCAAAGTGTTGCCCAGGCGGGCGTATCAAATTCTTCACCGAATGTATACGAACAGTACTGAACTGTATAAGACAATTCACGGCAAAGGGAGCACTTTTCGAAGTCCTTTAATTTGTAATAATATTCAATACATGTATTTTATTGTAGCCTTAGACGTTAACATTCGAACCCGGTGAAATGTATACACTCTGTTTATTACTAGCATGGCAATATTTACTTAAAAAAAGTGGCGGAAGGATAAAAAATTGTTGATAGGAAAAAAGTAACTAGGGCATCAAAAGTGCTCACTTTACCGTGAACAGCCTATATGTAGTCCTGCAGAGTGTAACATAGGACTTAATGCGATAACTGCCACTGCATGTCACAATAATAAAGATAACATATTAAAAATATTGCAACAAAAATTTTTATACACGAAAATAATCTAGAAAACACTCATTATAGCAACTTTCACTTTCGCAAAATACGCTTAAAAGAACAATAGAAAAAAAACTGGTACTTTTGTGAAGTCTTTTTAATGAGATCCGTTCCCAGGCGCGACAGCATAATATTCCGTGTTTTCTCAATAAGAACATATTCTAACGCTCCTTTATCCGGGAATAAATCGGATATCTTACAAAATATTCTCATTCAAACGTACAGCCCTTATAACATTCTGTATAACTATGCATACCACAAGCAAGCTGCATAGACTGAAAAGTTAGGTAACAAACGCTATTATGCTTAAGCATAAAATATCGATAGATCTAGACGAGATATTTCGTTTGGCACCAAAATCAGAGCGTTTTCAAATCGGAGTCACAAGATATACTGAACCAGGTTTAGGGTGCCTCAATAGAGGTTGCCAATGTCCCGCCCATTCCCGCCTTTCCCCGCCCAGAATCCAACCTCTTCGATAGATTCTCGATATCGCCGTCCACCGACTGCGTGAAGAACGGGGCTGGGGAAGGATAAAAATAAAAATAAAGCGAAGCGGCTAGCTAGTCGCGTCCTCGGACGGGGCGTGACAAATCGGTCTGTTGATTGGCCCTCAGAGGTGAAATGGCCATTTGTTCTGCAAACCCTAGACGCACACGCCAGCAAAATGGCGTCACTGGCCAGCAGCATGTCGGGAGTCCGTTCGCCTACCAACTTTTGGTAACCTGCTTGCTAGCCGGTGCCCAGCCAGCAGGCCTATTTCAGAGCTTCGCGTAGCCAATCAGAGAATGAGTACGCCCACATCAAATGAAACACCATGTTATTTTGCAGACGTTTAGGAAATTTAAAAAAAAAGAGAGTATTAGGAAACTGTAATGCGAAATAATTTCTACCAAATCATCCCCCCCCCCCTAATCCCCCTCGCCAAGGNCAACATGATGTGTAAGTAGGAGAGGTCACAAGGGCAGGTAGACCACATGCAAATTTAATAGTTTCAAATCACTGTAGAATCGCAGTTACTGATATCTGCTCTGGCATGCGCAGGAAACAAGGAATGAAATACAGATCGACTGTAAGCAGGAGACTTGTGTTCTAAGTCACTGGTTTATCAACATCAGCATAGAATATGATTACGACTACGAACGAGGTTTGTCTGGTCCTCCTGGTTGCACAGAAACGCACGCCGCTACAAGTACGACCAAGGCTGCACTGACCGCAGGTGTTTAAAAAAGAAAGTAAGGAAAGCAATAATGCCACCTCTGCCAAGCCTTCCATGCTTTGCCAATCAACTGTAGACAACGTATTCCTACTGAATCTTCACCATCCCAAGCTACATACATGCACTTTGCGATTGCCTCGTTAGGATTTACATGTTGCCTAGCTGCCCCTGTAACTTCTCTTGCGCGTTTGGGAAGTGAATAGGGAAGAAAGGCTAGTATAGGTTTATAATCGTGGAACATCAGTATTTTCCTTTTGTATCTCCCCACCACTGCTATGAGTTTCTCACACGAATCATGATACGTGTTGTATGCAGTAGGTACCACTACATCGGTGCACAGATACCAGCCCTAGCCCTTAGGTCTGTGGCGATCTTACACGTGATATGTGCCGGAATAACAAACACTCTACATCAATACGAAACCACGTTCTCTTTCCACTCCTTTTACAGTGAGCCAACTATAATTCAGGGATTAGGATGACTTCACGTTTCACGGAGCACGTTGCAAGTACCACGGCAACGTAGGCCGTTTATACTTTGATTAGAGTGTTTCAGTAAGACCTATCACTTTCATTCCACGTTAAGATAAAACGTACTCTCTCATAAAGAAGAGCATATCAATGTTTAAATTTTTCATAATATATAAAATATAGATATAAATATGAAAAATAAATATAAATCACGGAACACAACGGACCAGTTACAAATAGGACAAAGTTGAGATATCTTTGGTTTACATTCAATTAGTTTATTTGTAAAGTCAAAAATAGAGAGTTTATACATTTCCGCGGAGTTTTTCCACTGGAGTGAAAAAAATATGCTTAACTGAAGTGCCTCATGTTCAAAATAAGGTTCGCAAGCTTAAGCAATTTAAGAAATGCAACTTAATTTCCTATAGATTTCTTACAATGCATGCGCACGTACACGAAAGAAGTTTGTGCATCTCCAAGGTGCATTTTATTTTGGAAGTTCTGGCCTTTCAGTTGTTTGCGGAGATTAAACTTTTGTTACATATTATTGGCCAAACAGATTTATAAGTCCATTCGAAAAGCAATAACGTCACGCCCACATTATTTAACAAGTACTTTAATATTACCTATTTTACCTAATTACGTGATGAATCATAATATAGCATCCGAAAAGACCATGTTTTACGTACACATGAAAGTGTAACGTGATACGTGTAACGCGTAACTTGAAGTCCTTGTAATCCCGGCGTAAGACTTAGAATTACTATCATCCAAGAAGTTTTAGTTTCGAGTTAACGTCTTACGGTTATGCGAGCACGGGCTACAGTCGGCGAGACTTGGTGGGCTCCAAACCACAAATTACGCTTGTGGAGTTCACCCTAGGACGAGAGTAGCTCACACACCAGTGACATTTTCACTGCAGCCCGTAAGCTTCCGTCGTACTTGAAGGCATGACATGAGAATAAACTTTATGATGGAGAGGCCATGGAACGTGCTACTGTGGGGAGGCAGCAGGATGTACGTAACGTCTCAATAAAGGACGGATATTTAAAGCTGTGCACGTAGGCGGAATCCTGAAAATAAAATGAGTGGGAGGCTCTACCGCCATACGTAGACGTAAAACGCATTACTAAACAGACCCTTTCCGACAGCTGGGATCGAACACAGAAACCCTGGAGTGGTATTCGTGACCTTATTAAACGATGCATGGTCCCAGACGAACTCCTCGATTACTGAATCAGATCACATGAATTTTCCTTTCGCTCAAGTTACAAGCTACCCAACGTGACAAAATGGGAGGAGGTGCGATGAGAGAGAATGTACCACCAACATTCACCTGGAATGTAGACAGAGAATTGCACGGAAAAACGGAGAGAGAAGAGAAAACATCCCCAGTGCTACACAGGGGCCAAGAAAAATAACAGACGCAAGAAAGGTTCCGAAAAAATTTATTTTCTTTGTCAGATTAACATTATGATGTCCACTTATTTTTAACATTGGTTTCTGGAATCTGCTTGCATACATTTATCAAAAAAGGGTGTTTGGGCATCAACATATTTAATAGTTTTGTATATCTTTAAATTACTGTTCAACGTACAGACACTAATAAGAAACATTACAAAAAATTATATTTTATTCAATTTTTTTTTAAATAGTTGAACCAACTGGCCAGTGTCATAAATTGTATTGTTATTGTTTTGCATTAAAAGGATACAGCAAACCATTTTCAATAACACAGAAAATGATTCAGGAATAATCTAAATTCCGTTTGAAGATGCGCTCAGCTGGAATTACGTTCTAAATTTCTTTGGAATATCCAGAAATAAGAACACGTCAAAACACTCCTATATTCACGAATTATTTTATGCAAAATCTTTTGTCCTTGTAATTACACTATACGCCTTGAGGTAGCTCATTCAATTGTGATTTTTAACCCGCATCATCTCGGTTTTGCAAGCGAGTTTATTTTTGTTATTTGTATATGACAGCAAAAAAATAGTAAATGTTTAATTGCAGTCATTGGAAAAAATATTATTAATTTCTAATTTGTTTGAAATAGCTGACAGCTGAATATAATTTGCCACAAATGTAAAAAAAAAAAAAAAAAAAAAAAAAATACTTTTTTGATATCCAGAACTCCTAATCTTACCTGACCTTACTATTATGAGTTCACTTTTTAAGTGAACGACAGTGTTTAGGCTGCTAACTTAGGAGGCTATGACAGAACCAAATGCATATCTCCACGTTGATGCAAATGTAATATAAATAAAGCGAGTCAACCCTCTAACAGAATGATGCAATGTTTGAAAAAGTCTGCATCTACAGCTTCACACAGCCAAGAGTCGCCATCAGGCATTAGCATGCCTACCATTGGCCAAAAGCGTTACGATCTACAAAAACATACTTTTCTCTCGCCCTAATTATTTAGGATTGGACACGTTCACTCGAATCCATATTTTGAGAAAGAAATAACTCTCTGTAAGTCAATAAACTTAAACACATGTGTTGATTGTGGGACGTTCAGTTATGCTAAGAAGCAGTTACATTCCCTGTGTAACTCGTTAGTGTTCGCACTGACGTAAGTTCATTAAGCCGTATTTATGTTCATAATCATTTGGCGGTAGTCAACTGACGGACGCATGGTAAAGTGACGGAAGGATATCACGATAAGCTGAAAGTACAGTACATGACTTATGGGAGCAACCCAGTATGTGGGAGATGTAGGGTTGAGATGGGACAGGCCAGTTTCAGGAAAATCTGGGTATGGTGTGCAGATGTAATATGCAGACGTTGGTTCCATGTTTAAAACTTGGTGCTGTCAAACTGAAGTAAATTCCTTCCAGGGATGTTCCCAGCAGTTGCGATCAGTACAGAGCAAACAAGTGATTAAAAAAAAAGCCACTAGTTATAGTCTATTCGCGGTTTCTTCACACTTTTTGAATCAAACATTTTAAAAATCACCCCATGTATAACAAGCGTTTTACACTTGTGTTAACATGAAAGTTAACCTTTGGCTAAATTGAACTTTTGCTTATATTTTATCTATATATTATAATACTTCGTTTATAATTAAAATTAATATAAACTGGGAGAAAGTATGTGTGTTGGTAACGCCTAGTGAGAAATGGTTCTTATTAAAAATATTATTAAACTGAGTGCGCACGAATACGGTGTGTTGTGCTTTTAGTGTAATTTTCTAGATCGGTTCAGTTTTGTTTGCATGAGGCGGAGGAATATCCTGTAAGTAGAACTTTAACAGGACTTCAGAAAAGTTGGAAGTAACCGTGAATTGACTACATAAGAATGTAACCAGTGTTTAGAATAGAACGCTCACCGTGGTATATGTTCTCTTCAGGCGCTCGGAGATTCTTCCGGTGTTGTGTAGCTGGAGACGTCAAGGCGCTGCCTCACGCTGGCATCCCGAGGGATCCGCGTGCGAGCACTCACGAAACCACACGCACACGACCACGCACGGACGCAACCCCGCGGTATATCTCCGCCCAGTGCGACGTCCACCACGCTACTGGCCCACTATCTTGACCATCTGACTGCGTCTCGCGAGGGCCCACGCGTCGCCCGACCGGAGTGGGGAAAGAGAAAACGCGAAGGAAGCGTGGAAGGGAGGCGAAGGTACAGCTAAAGTGAGAGAGAGAGAGAGCCCGCCGCCTCACCTGCGTCACGTCACGCGCATGCTAAAGCACCACCGTTCCGGTGCTACAGCCATCTAAAACTGTCTCATTTTTAACAAATTAAATAAAATTTGTTTAGGACATTGAGAACAGAAATAATTTTGTATACAGACCAATCGAAGTGGCAACTAGAAAGACTTTCAACAAATATTTAAACCAGTCAACTGTAAAAACCGCTGCACAAAGTAAACCATAATTATAAACCATCCAAACACTATAATTTCTTATATTGTACATTTAGTTTCTTCAAAGTGTTATCATGATACAATTTTTGGTAATAATGCTATAGTGATTCTAAATGGAGGCTCAAAAATTTAAATCTGAAATAAAGAATTTTTCCGGAAAATTTTTTTTTTATTTCATTAGAGATGTTCTATGATTTGAAAAGCAAAATGGCCGCAATTATTAGGACGTCTAAGTAACCTCATATTTTTCAAGAAATAGAATTTCAGTTGAAGTAAATCGCTGTTGTGTGAAGTGGCGTTTAAGACCCTGCCACACTGTCAAATGTCACCGTCAAACTGCTTCAAATAAAGTTGGTAAAAAAATTGGATGCTTCTGACGTCACCGTCATTATCGCCGCCATATTTGTCTGAAGAGTTGGACGCCTTAAGTTTCCATCAAACATATTGAAAATTGGACGGGTTCTAAAATTTATTTGATGTTTGACGGGTTCAGTTAATCAGAATCGTGCATGGCAAAAATTGAAGTTTCTGACATCACAAAAATTTAAAATGGCGAAGAATTGCTGCAAAAAAAAAAAAAAAGCTATGAAGATAATGAAGTTATATAGAAGCTCTTTGAATTCACAATAATATTTACAACTCAGAGATAGTTAAATTTAACTGTGCAAGAAATACATCTGATAAATAAAATATTAATTTGCATTTATCCCTGCAGTGAACTGCACAGAAACACAACAGTAGTATCTCAGTTTAAAAATAATTTTCAAATGAAAATTTAAAATAGATCCTCCCAATAAAGAAAAAAAATGTTTAGCATATTTTCGACTCCATTCCAGATTATTTGACCCTATTTGTTTAACGGGAAAAATTGATAATTGTGATATTTGGTCTTCAAATGTAATTGTCAAATATATTTGAAGACGGATATTTGAGATTGTGGCAGTGCCTCGAGACTCGAGCGGCGAGTCAACAGAAGTGCTACAATACAGTATGTAGGAGTGGCGGAACCCGTTGTAAGATTACACAACTTTGAGCCTAGTCTTCTCACTCTTAGATTGCAGAAAAGAGTGCATGATTCGCGCTGTTTCCAGGTGGCTAGCGATTACCAACACCCAACAAGTTATGCAGTGTTGACAGAATGAGTTCACACGTATAAAAATATGAAACAACAATTGTCAAATCGTATAGTAAAATTGTTTGATTAGCTACCCACTGCAATCTAAGAGTGAGACGCACTATGCCAAAGAAGTGTCCAAATATTTTCCTGGCCGGGAAGGGAGCGTGGCTGACTGATTTTAAGTGCGAATGTCGACAGTTAACAGTTTATCTGGATTTCTTGGTTAACAGGCCAAAAAAATGAGGTGGGGGAGGGCGGAGGTTGAAACACACTGTTAAATAGCGACAGCGTGTGAAAACGCATGTCATTTACATGCTAACCTGTAAGAAAAAAAATCAGGCAAAACACAGTGATAAAGTTTTGAATGTTTGTGAGTAATTACGAAATCAGTAATACATTATTTAAATGTTTTAGAAGTGTAACTGTTATTGTAAGTTACAGTTTCTTTAATGACATTGAATCCGAAAATATATTTCAGTATCTTTACTTGTAATTAAATCAAGGAGATCATTAAAAATGATTAAAACACTTTCACTCAAAGGAATAATTTCTTTATAATGTTAATTTTAATGCATGATAAAATGTGACTGCATACGAGACACTTAAAATTGTATTAAAATTCCACAAACATGTGTTGATAACGTCCGTTACATAGTAGAGTAACCATATTGCAAACTGTAATGTCATACATCAAAGGGACACTACACCGCATTCGTACGCACTCAGTGTAATAATAAGTTGCATAAGAACTACGTATTACTAGGCCTTACTTAAACACCTTCTTTCTCCCTCTTTTTATTCATATTAATTATTATCGAAATATTATAATTATACATAAAATATAAGCAAAAGTTAAATTTTACCAAAAAAAAATGTAATTTTATGTTAACGTAAATATAAAATGCTTGTGATACATGAAATACTTAGGAAAGAACCAAACACTTCATTCATAGTGTGATTATTGAAAGGTTTGGTTGAGGAAGTGCGAAGAAACCGAGAATGTATAATATATTAATTACTGGATTCATTGTCCACAAAATGCTTGCTGGAACGTGTGCCCTCGCTGGAGATTGTTACCCGATGCGCCGCCTCCGGCACTGACTCCAAGTGTATTTCTCTGTCGGACGTGACCTCGGGTGCCGCTACGACGGCGCCACACCTCTGGTTCCCCTTCGACAGGAACTGCTCCGTGGTGTCCTTGGGAGTATCTGGCACGCTCGTGTTGCACGGAGGCGAGGTAGCGGCAACACTAGCATTAACTCTGCTCAGGTTAGAGTTCGGCATATGGGACATTCCAGCCGTTACGTGCGCACCATTCCATTTTAAGTTACACGTACTTCAATAATAAAAGAGAAAGATTTTACTTAGTTGCGAAGTTATTTTATATTTAATTTATGATTATTACAATTATCCTGTTTTTTTAACGTATGAAATAGAGAAACCTTGGTTAATTGCCGACACTAGCGCTTACCTAGTGGCGAAATTTTTAAACTTCCAACATTGCTCTTCCCAGCCTGTAGTAGAAGGACCTAGCCGCGAGCGAGGCACTCGTCTGTCACGGAATAAGTGCTGATGAAAAAAAAAACCCCTCTTATACCGGAGTAAGGTTTATTCTACTCGGGTTGGGAAGTTCAATGCTTTTAGGTTGGCAATTAAAAATGTTCGTCACCAGGGTGCACCGGTGTCGTTACGACTGCCGGATTTTCTGCGTTTTGTATGCAAGTAAATAGGATAATTGCAAATTTCATAAAATCAACGTAGTTGTGTAAAATCTTCCGATTTGTATTGCGTTAGAACCTACGTAAAGAATAAACTTTGTTCTTAGCATTTGAGTGGAAATATAACAAAATATGTACACATGTGTTTTAATATTCTGTCGTAAAACTGGATTTAGCAAAACGTTGGCCTGCACAATTAATGTAGTTAAATATTTGGACTGTTTTCTTTTGTAAACACCATTGAAGGGCGTGAATAATAGTTACGAAATAAAGTCAATACTTAAAATCTGGGCTGGGTCAAGTATGCATCACAATTAGAGCGAAACACGAATTTTTACACACAAATAAATATAATTTCTCAACTTACCGCCAGCTTAAAAGTGACTTCTTTGGACCACCAGCGCACCTAGCGACGGAAATTTTCCCTATGCCAAACTCGCAGGAAGAAATCTTGTTTTGTTCGTAACCTGAGTAGAATTAACCTTGGACGGGTAAGATAACCCCGACAAAGATGGCCCGTACCTCAACACGACACGATTTTTATATTTGCAATGTGACTACGTGAATATACCGCCCGACATTTTACAAACGTCACACAAAGAGTAGAATTTTTTCGTAACCATTTAGAAAGCGCTGATTGACAAAGCTAATTTCAAAGGCAGCGGACAGACGGGTAATTTGAAATACATGATGGTGATAAATAATTGCCAATGTTTTAGCTACGGCATGCGAAGATAAAATTGTTCTTATTGCGAGTTAAATTCTGTTTAAGCTCAATATTTTATTTTCTTTCAAGCTGCGTATTTACCACTGTAAGTAAAGCTTGTCATACTATTTACTTTGCAATGTTGTACACGCTGTCTGTCGTACCGCACGACACGGCGAAAATAGATTTCATTTATAATCAAAAACTGCTATTCGGATTACGGAATCGGTCGGACTTACGTCAAATATATCTTCTATTTGATTTGCTGTTCAGTTTTAAGTGGCGTATCATGGCTGTCGTATCGTGATGTCGTGCTGTCGTGCTGTCATTCCGGCATTACAACTGCCTGTACTTGGCCAGGAACCTGAATGGATGAGGTTTTAATTTAATTAAATAGTTTAATTTCATTTCCTCATTTACTTACAATGCTACAAAATATTTAAGCACCTATGTATGTCTTTCCCACTGTACGACTACTATATTACACTAGTTTTTCCTGGAGCTTCGCCGTCCAGAAATAAAAATAAAAAGGGGGGGGGGGGCATTTGCGACGTGTATGTAAACAGCATATAGTCCATTCATTGTTACTGCCATTTTTCTTTATGAAGCCCTGCTAAAGTTCTACTTCCACGATATTGTTCCGCCTCATGTAAACAAAGCTTAATCAAGTATAGCAAATTACAACAAAGGGACAGCGCACTGCATTCATGCGCACTCGGTGTAATAATACTTTGCATAAGAACTATTTCTTACTAGTCATTACCAAAACACATATTTTCTTCCTGTTTTTATTCATAATAATTATTAATGAAATAATATAATTTGAAGATAAAATATAAATAGAAGTTCGATTTAATAAAAAAATATATAATTTTTTAATGCTAAAAGCATAAAACTCTTGCGATACAGGGCATATACAGGAAATAACCACCCACGTCAAACATGGCGTGATTTTTCAAAGGCTTGATTAAAAAAGTGTGAAGAAAACCCGAATGGACTATATAACTATACGCACAGCACGGATAGTCAGCTATGCTGCTGCACTTTAAACAGTACGGGTCACTTCACAGTGTGTTGTTCTCTCCTCTATCCCTTGGCTTTGCCCATTAGGAATGTTGTGTGTAGTAAACATAAATTATTTCAATTTTTTTCCTCTACAACACTCTCCCTTCCCCTTCCTACCAGAATTTGGATTTTTGATGGAATTAGTGTGTATCAGATAGAAACTAAACACAGCTATTGCTTGCGTCATAATTTCGAATTCATAGCAATTACTGACAATGTACGATTATAAAAAATTTTAATTTTACAAGTTGTTTAAAATTTTTGTGCGCAATTTTAATTGTGTTTTATCCAACGGTCGAGAACATATTTTATTAATAAGTTCTCAAGTTTTTACAATAAGCAGATAATACAAAATTCAAATTATGCACACAAATAATAAACAACTCGTAAAATGTACATTTTCTATAAACGTACATTTTCAGTAATTGCTATGAATTCGAAACTATGACACGAAAACGAAGAATTTCTGCAAAAAGCGGCGAAGCCGAATGTTTTATCTGCATTTTTGAATTAATTTTTGCAGCTGTATACAGTATACAGTTAGGTTAGGTATGGTTAACTTAAGTTAATATAGGTTACGTTAGGTTATATGGGGTACACAATGTACCGAAAATATCACCAAAACCAGAACAATAAATAAAAAAACAAAAACATTTGGTTACTTTTATATACTAATTAATTAACAATATTTTCAATTATACATTCACTTATACATTTATAATGTCATCAATACCATTGTGTTGTGTACACATCAACAACTTATCTCCCAGTTCGGGGGAGAACAATGTTGAAAGAGGAACAGAGGAGAGCGCATTAGCCAATAGCAAGTGAATGTGAAGAGTGAAGAGATTTGGGTAGCTCTTAACATCAAGGTCTTGATAGCCGATGAAGGTGAAGTGAGGATAGTATGGAGCAGAGCCAGAATGAAAGAGCGGGGGAAGCGGGAGATACCCGAGAGAACCCGCCGACCAGCTGCATCTTCCGGCACGATTCCCACATGCAAAAAACCGGGAGCGACACCACCGGGAATCGAACCCGGTTCGCCTAGGTGAGAGGCGTGTATAATAGCCACTACACCACCGCGGCCCCAGTAGGAAGTGGATTTCCGCCAAGGTCTCTGCAAGCTTGATTTTGAGCAAAGTGTGCAACAAAGGTACGGCTGAAACAAACATGAAGTTACTCATATAACTAATGAGCCTACTTTCCTCAACATAGGTACAATTAATTCATTAGTCTAATGTTTCGAATTTTAGCATTTACTGACCTTAAATATTTACAAGGCCATCATTTTTAAAATAAATGACTGAGCATCTTAAAACAAGTAAGTTTACATTATCTACCATAGCGCTACTTGTGTGAAGAATTTGGTGAAAATCGGTTAATTGATCCCTGAGATATTGCATAAACATCCATAATTTTTATGGACGACAAAAAAGTTATGTATAAGCGAAATTCGATGATTTTATACTGCCAGTATACAAAGTTAAGCAAAAATCTATTTCATTGTTTCGTAGCCATAGCACACTAAGCTGAAATGATTTTAAAGTCGCCATTCTGAAAATACGTGTCTGACACACTTATTTTCAATAATGTAGAAAATTAATTTATTGTAGACTGAGTAGTTTTGCCTTTTATGTATCCATATTGGGAAGTATAAAGCAATCTTATATTTATTTAAGTACATAACTAATCTATTTTTCATTAAAGTTTCAAAGATTTTTGAAAAAAATATTTAATAATGCTATAGGCCCTACATTAAATTTATCAACATTTTTTAGCATTGGTTTAATTTTAGAAATTTTTAAATCCACCGAAAAAATGCCATCTTCAAAAGATTTATTTATAATATTGGTTAAAGGTACAGCTATTTCATGGCCACATTGATTTATCATGACTGAAGGTAAATTATCTAACACGGTGCTATGTTTTGATTTGAGAGATCTTATGTATTTTACAATTTCTTCCTTACATGTTGGAAACAGAAACACATAAGATGAACATTGCTCAATTTTGGTGGGATGCAATTATTATCAATGTGAAAAGATAATTTGGATACAACCGTAAAAAAAAGTTGTTAAATTAATTAGAAACTTTTATTGGGTCATTAACAATATTAATGATGGTTAATTTTATATTTTTACCAGTATTATTTTTAACAACCTGCCAAATTCCTTTACTGATATTTTTAGATTTATAAATGCTCTTTTGTTTTTTTAAGTTAATGCATTTTTAAGAACTGTTTTATATATTCTTTTATAATTCTTGCAATATGTAATGAATTTATCTGAAGAATCTGTTTTACTTTGTTGATACAGTATTTTCATAGTTTTGCTGGAAATTCTTATACCAGCTGTAATCCAATCTTCGTCAGAATTATTTATTAGCCTAGTAGTTTTTCAATACGAAAAAATTCATTGAAAAGAATACAAATAATATTCATCATAACCCTTAATTTATTATCTGCAGTAGAGGCTTCAAACACATTTTACCATTAATTATTAGTAAGAGATGCACTAAATTGATTTATATTGAGAATGTATATTTTAGAAACAACTGTTTTTATCGTGATTACAATATTTAACGTAACTGTTATTTATTTACCATAATGATCCGATAAACTGTGATTTAAAATGTCCACACTAGTGTTAGAAGCATCTTTGTTCGTAAGTACATGATCAATAGCTGACATAGATACAGAAGTAACTCTTGTTGGTTTGTCATGCAAAAAGATAATATTAAAAGAGCTCAACAATCTAAAATATTCATAGCATACATTATTTTTCTCAAATATATTAATGTTCGTATCACCAAATATCACAATTTGAGCTTTGATATTTGTTAATAAATATAACACATGCTCCATTAAAAAAAAATCACCAAAATTTCCATTAAGAATTCTGTATATACATACAATTACTAATACCTTTGTTATCGCTTTGTCTAAACAATTTATTTTTATAGTTGGAATATCAAAATAATATTTTTCACTTAAATGATTAATATTAAAGCACGAAGCTGTTCATTTTCTGACATTCCGGTCCCCCAGCGGCCATATTGTCCGCCATATTGGATTCGGTCACCTTGAACTTGACCTTTACCTTGGTGACTTTTGACATTGAAAACTCAAAAAATCTCAAATATTGATTTTAAAAACTTAAAATTTAATTTAAAATTTGTAAAAAAGTATTTTAAAATGTATTATTAAAAAGTTTTTTATAATTTATTATAAGAAAAATATTAAAAAATATATTACTATAATATGTTATTAAAAATTTATTTTAAAAACTTAGACTTCCAGAGGACCCTCCCAGCACCACGTCCAGCAGACGACTAACCCCCACCACTTGGTATTGGCTGTTTAGACGGCAGGCTTCCACCCCCATCAATGATTCCCTTTGGCTAATTACTCAACTTTGTTCGATCCTCTTTCAATATATTTAATTGCTAAATTGCCTCAATACACACAAATGATTCCCATTGGCTAGTTGCTCCACCCTACCTATGATTCTCAATGGTTAATTACTCACCCCCACCACCAATTACTCACCTTCGTTCGACCCCCCTCTCCCCCCTCACCAGAACTCCTCGCGCCTTTGCTCATTCTGTCGAATACAGCCACCTTGGGGGTTTTTTCGTTTGTCATTTGTCTACATTTTAAACACCTAGGTGGCGCTAGTGTATTAATTACCAAATAACCCTCAAGGCAGTGCTATTTTCTCGATTTCGTCACCAGGCGAGCTGGCTATTTAGCCGCCAGGAGCAGCCATATTTATTTCAAGTATAGGTGGTGCTGATGGTGCCCTCCCTATTGGATTCTATTTTCAATACCTAGGTGGTGTTAATTTCTTGATTCAGCTGCCAGGTGACCCTCACCCCACAACTTTAGTCCTACCAATTATTCGCCGTCGCTTAATCCCTTACCACTATCGCTCTTGTTTTCAAAATTATCAGCCAGAGCGTACTGGTGTGGGGAAAGTATATAGTGAGAACAATGTCGACCCTCGTCACAGTTTCTCGTTTGATGCCAGAGGTGACAGATCGCTCTCTCACCCCTCGTATTTTAGCATTCTGACTGGTAAGTTCAGATATTTAATTACATAATATCACAGGATATTATGAAGCGTGCACGTAATACGCATATATTTTCAAGCTAAATTAAAAATCTGCTTAAATTTGGAGTATCGGTTCGGGCCAGCTAGTCTCTGGAGGAATATGTAACCTCATAAAATATGGTACTAGAACTTAGTTTTTTTAATTTATATATATATAACACTGATCTAATTTGCAAAGGCGTTACCTCAATACCCGTACATCTACTGTAACACTTCGTATACATTCACCGAATGTGTCAAAAGACAAGAAAAGTATGGATATTCCAATAATGCAGATCGAGTGGCATATAAGTGTGCAAACTGTGGAATGGCACCTGCTTAGCTGCAGGACCTTCTCATGTCAAAATCCGTCGTGTACAGAATACTTCTCAGTAGCGTACAATTGTACTTCTCACAAAACCAAGGGGTCAGGATGAGCATCCACCATCTTGCCAGTGACCACCACGCCCAATAATCGTGGCAGGGTCTGGGTTGGTTGACGAGAATGGTTTCGTGAAGGCCCAAACTGTATTCCATCAAAGTCTAAAGACCTATGCCTCCACAACGAGAGCAGGTATTCGAAGGATATTTGCACATGTTTAGCTCGAATGGGGGAAAACATAGTTGTTGTCTCTCCATGGCTAATAAGATTTAATGTATGGCTCGAACACCGCATTGCAAAACCGACCCCATTCAACGAAAGGAAGGTATTCAAATCGAAAGGAAATATATAGAAAATACCGTAAAACCTCATACTGGAAATATACGTCACGAGAAAGAAGCATACAAAGTGAGTGTTTCGGGGTAAATATTAACGAAAAATCAATCACCTAGTGCTCCTTCCCCTATAAACTTCATTCTTGCCCCCCCCCCAACCCCTCAGCAAAACATTTTGTTTAAAATTATATTGGGAAAAAATTATTTGTCATGTAAGAATGCGTTATGCAGCTTTATATAAAGTAATAATAACTCGAAAAAAAAAACAGAGTTAAAACCACTTCGCTACCCCCGCGGTATGCTATATGTATAGTGAAGGATCTTGTACATCCCCTGTCACTAAGGCATAGACGCTCATTATTAAAAAACCATTTCCTCCCAAGTTTAAAATTAGTACGTGCAACGATATTTCTAGCTCCCCGTGTCGGCATATAAAACTCTTGATACACGCAAGTAATGTACGTATAGAAAGTTTTGTGGGGAAAAAAAATTATATACCGCGAGGAGACGCTAGCGTAAAGTACAAAATCATAAAAAACAGTTACCTTCAGCAAACAAAATTTCCGTATTTTCATACATTCGTGTGCGGTCGTTCCATTAAGATATATATCTGATCCGCGATAAAAACACCCCCGCTATAGCCCTCCAGAGTCCCAACAAACTGCTACGTACCCGAAACATCATCAGACCAAGAAGTTAGAGAAATATTAGAGTCAGGTGAACTAATAGGTGCATTGAAGGTAGACACGAATGGATGGAGTAGGCACAGTCTAAAAAAGACTGTCCCAAACGGACAAACGCCAGGAATGTAGAATTTCAAACATTACCCAGCTGGTACGTGATACACCTCTACAGTTCCCAACCACACCAGTTAAACTGGATACAACTAGAAACGAAAATAAAAGAACTGCACATTCAAAACGATATAAATTAAACTTGTCAACTTCTGGGAAAATATCAAAATCTATTCTTCCATCTGACAAATGTGTCCAACACGCAGGACCATCCCAATTGCATGCAACAATTGTTTCCGCTACCACTACCATACCAACCACAATCACTGTGGATACAGATGTTAAATGACAGCACCACACCAATTCACGTAGAGGCGAACACGACTCAGCAAGTGGCAGACTTTATCCTTCTACCTCTAGAACGCATTCCCTGGAGCCATCTACGAGCATTCATCAACCCACCATGGACACAGAAGTATCCACTGTTAGTGAGTCACATCCGGGCACATCATCCGAATCCCAAAATAAATCCCAACAGTAAAGCAGCAGAAAACAAACCACACACATTACACATGTGTCTTCCGCTGCTCAAACAGAGAGTGGCAACATATCAGAACAAAGTCAGCCACAACATAAAGGGCGCCGGCGTTCGGAATCGCCTTCCATGGCGACCACGTCCACGCCCTCCTCGCCACCCACTCCAACAACCTCTCCAGAACCATCCGCCGAATCGCCTTATTCCTCACTGAAGGAGACAATTCGCGAATTACAGAGGCTAATTGTACAATGCAACCATTCAAGTACCTTGCCCGATTCGTTGCATATATCATGCGTAAAAGTTTCACCAGCATCATTCTCTTTGGAAAAAGCTCATCAACAATTCTCAAATCATGCTCCCAGTCCAACGTCGAAACAGACAGTCGTGCAGAACTGTGCGAACCATACATCGAGGCAAAGAAAGAGGTACAAAATGAAAAGACCTCGGCGTATCGTGCACAACGCACAAACATAGTCAACACCATTTCGAACTTAGTCCAAGAAACAATATCCACAACCTACGAGCAATTTCTCAATAGGATCATACAAAAAAAAAAAAAAAAGGAGATGCTCCTATAACTGTGTGGAACGTCATTCTCCAGCTATACAAGACTCATACTCAAAATGCACAACACAACACGCCAACAATTCATCCGCTCCATGCATTATTACCAGCACATTGTTTCAAACTTCCAACCCACGGATATATGTCCAGACGATCGATATCCTATGGTTGGAAGCAGTCTTCACTAACAACAACATCGACCCAATTAAATTCTACACCTGCTTCATCCAGATTCAATCGAAAATGTTGAATAAAATAAACTACTTCGTGTTGGAACGACGTAGAAGAGATAAAAGGGTTGGCTTCTTGCATTTTGGTAGAGAAGCAGAGAGGGACCTTTTAAGCACGGTACTCTATTCCAGAGGGAGGGGGGGGGACTGCCTTAATATGCAAAAGGTATGTAATTTTCCCTACGGGGTTTTATACAATTTTATGTAATCCCAGAGCTTAAATTTGAATGATTTATTTATTACCTATATAATTGAAAAAAATCTTGTACATGACTTATATAAATTTTAAAAATAATATCTATTTTGTATTTGTGGGGACGATGTTTGGTATGTTAGTAATTAAGTTATTTTTTCAGATATTAATTGGGAAGAGCACAGGAAAGAGAAACTGTTGTAAGTTGCTTTCGCAAAACCAATTATTTTCCTTTTTACCCACTGACGGACTCTGCTTTTTTTTTTTTTTTTTTTTTTTTAGGAATAGTTCCCTCGGAGGAAGTAGAGACGAAGTTACCTGTCCAACGTGTCGGCAAGCTACCGCAAATATAATCTACCTATTCGCAGTTTCTTCACACTCTTTTATTCAAATCTTTGAAAAATCTCCTCATGTCTGACGTGTTTGGTTGTTTACTGATATTTCATGTACTACAAACTTTTTATACACTGAAGAGCCCAAAAAAAAACTGGTACACCTGCCTAATATCGTGTAGGGCCCCCGCGAGCACGCAGAAGTGCCGCAAGACGACGTGGCATGGACTCGATTAATGTCTGAAGGTATGCAGGAGGCAATTCACACCATGAATCCTGCAGGGCAGTCCACAAATCCATAGGAGTGCGAGGCGGTGGAGATCTCTTCTGAACAGCACGTTGCAAGGTATCCCAGATATACGCAATAATGTTCATGTCTGGTGATTTAGGTGGCCAATGGAAGTGTCCAAAGTCAGAAGAGTGTTCCTGGAGCCACTCAGTAGCAAATCTCGACGTGTGGGGGTGTCGCATTGTCCTGCTGGAATTTTCCACGTCCGTCGGAATGCACAATGGACATGAATGGGTACAGGTGATCGGACAGGATGCTTACGTATCTGTCACCTGTCATAGTCGTATTTAGACGTATCAGGGGTCCCATTTCACGCCAACTGCACACGCCCCATACCATGACAGAGCCTCCACCAGCTTGAACAGTTCCCTGTTAACATGTAGGGTCCATGGATTCATGAGGATGTCTCCATACCCGTACACGTCCATCCGCCCGATACAATTGTAAACGAGACTCGTCAGACCAGGCAAAGTGTTTCGAGTCATCAATAGTCCAATGGCGGTGTTGGCGGGCCCAGGCGAGGCGTAATGCTTTGTGTCGTGCAGTCAACAAAGGTACACGAGTGGGCCTTCGGCTCCGAAAGCCCATATCAATGATGGTCCGTTGAATAGTTCGCACGCTGNGATGGTCCGTTGAATAGTTAGCACGCTGGCACTTTTTGATGCCCCAGCATTGAAATCTGCGCCAATTTGAGAAAGGCTTGCGCGTCTGTCACGTTTAATGATTCTCGTCAGTCGTCGTTTGTCCCGTTCGTTCACAATCTTTTTCCGGCCACAGCGATGTCGAATATTTGATGTTTTACCGGATTCCCGATATTCACGATACACTTGTGAAATGGTCGTACCCGAAAATCCAAATTTTATCGCTACCTCTAAGATGCTATGTCCCATATCTCGTTCTCCGACTCTAACACCACGTTCAAACTCACTTAAATCTTGATAACCTGCCATTGTAACAGCAGTAACCGATCTAGCAACTTTGCTAGACGCTTGTTGTCTTATATAGGCGCTGCCGATCGCATCGCGTTACTCTGATTGGTTCGATACCTCTGTTGTTTGCAAACGCACGCATATGCCAGTTCTTTTGGCTCTCCAGTGTACTTGCATCAAAATAGAATTACTTTATTTTTGGTTAAACTGAAATTTTACTTATATGTGATCAGTAAATTGTAATATGTTATTTATAATTAATATGAGTAAAAAGAGAGAGAAAATATGTGTGTTAGTAATGTCTAGTAAGAAATAGTCCTTGCGCAAAATATTTTTACACTGAGTCCACACGAGTACGGCGCGTTGTCCCTTTCGTGTAATTTTATATACTCGGTTAATATTTGTTAGCATGAGCCGGAGGAATATCCTGAAAGTAGAACTTTAGCAAGGCTTCAGAAAAATTGGAAGTAACCGGTAATGTTTAGTGGCTATTAAAAGTTTAGTGGTTAACAACTGAAAAAATTTTGTGTTCACCACGAAAAAAAAATTGGCAGGATAAATACCAACAAAATCCTTTTTGTAATTTTTTTTTTTTGTGACGGCAGCGTATAAGTATGCGGGTAGCCAGCCTCTTTTTACAATTATTTATAATAGCAGAATCCAGTTCGTTTATGAGCAACTCAAAAATACATCGTCGCGACAAATGCTGTTCATTTCACTTTGACCTGTGCATGTGTAGTACAGTAGTTCCGTCAGTGGGTGTGCGACTCATCAACACAGAACACTGAAATGCGACAGGCCTACAGTGACAGATTGACAACTCTTATCCTTATCTACGAGGTAATTTGACCTCACAAGCTGTGCCGGAGGTGGATTTAATATCGAAAATTGTTTGTCACGTATGATGAGTTAACCTACATAACGTTTATCATCACAAACAAATTATATATTTTCTCAATTAAAAAGCAAAATATATATATATATTTTGGTGTTGAAATATATATTAACTTACATTAAAATCATCTTGTTTAAATTGACGGGTGTTAAAGTTTTAAATTAAATTATTCACGAGGTTGATGCGGATGTATTAATACGCTCAGGGTTCTAGTGATGGCTCACATCCAGCTCCAGATATGACTACGGAGCACCGAATTGGTGATCCTGGAAGTCTCTTTTAGTGATATGGTGTATTTTTCTGACAACTCGCCTCTCACACAGCAGACCGGGTTCGATTTCCAGCAGGGCTAACTTTGGATTTTCGCATATGGGGAACTCGACGCATGTTGTCGTTGGCCCCGGGGTTTCCTCAGGATTCTGCAATTCCTCCCGCCATTGCATTCCATCGCAGCTCCATCCACACCTCACTTAATCTCCAACGACGCTTAAGACCCCCCAGCTGGAAAATGCAACTCAAATATCTGTCACTCTATTTTAGTGCAAATGTTTTGATTTTTTTTATAAGCAATGCAATTAAAAGACGACTTGTACCAGCAACTTATGTAATGTCGCTGTCTACTAAAGCGTGTATGACACGAGGCGAATTCATTTGCTACGTGTTAAGAGTATTTGGTAGCTAGCGAATGCGAAAGTTTAAGGTAGAATCGCCGATGCAATGACATGTGGCGAACTGCCCGGTAAAGAGAAAGAGTCGATAAAAAATTGTGCTATATGAGGAGGAATTATAATCATACTTAACTTTAAGTGAAATATGCCAGAGCTACTAGCATTGTGGAATATCAAATATAAACTACACGAACACAAAACTGAAGCATACAGAATCTATTAAGCTACTGTAATTACCAGGAATATGTCAAATTTATATTTCGTCATTCTCACATGTCTGCAAGCGACAGGATATTTGTATAAAAGTTCAACTGATAGGTTTGCAAATGCACCATGTTTATACTAAATTCAATACATCTTGCGTATATTTTCTGTTGGCCATTGTATTATGCCCAGTACTGCGAGGAGCGATCAAACGAAAAGACGTCTTTCAAAATATTACGAACGACGGGTATAGTCTATCTGCGGTTTCTTCACACTTTTTGAATCAAACCATTTTTAAAAAATTACCCCATGTATTACGTTTTCGGTAGTTTCCTAAATATGTAATTTATCATAAGCGTTTTATACTTGTGTCAACATAAAATTACCTTATTTTTGGTTAAATTGAACTTTTACTTGTATTCCATCCATAAATTATGATATTTCATTTATAATTAATACGAATAAGAACATAGAGAAAATAGGTGTGTTTCCAATGCCTAGTAAGAAATAGTTCTTATGCAAAATACCATTACACTGAGTGCGCACGAATGCGGCGCGTTGTCCCATTGGTGTGATTTTCGAGACTTCGAAAGCTTTGGTTCCACGAGGCGGAGGAATATCCTGAAAGTAGAACTTTAGCAGGGCTTGACGCTAGTCTGTGGTGGTCCCCACAGTTGGGAGCCAATTTAACTTGATGTATTTACGCCCCATAATTGCGAGCCACTTTAACTTGATGTAGGCCCCACTGTTGGGAGCCACTTTACCTTGACGCTATACCGCCACTGTGGAAGACAGTGTGGCTTATAGTGTCGTTGTTAATGCCCCCAGGCAGAGACTATAATGTGCTTGGAGGTTGAGGGTATTGTAATAATGAAGCCTTTTACTGTTTCATTTTGAAGGACGAATATATTGTCTCGAATGTAACACAAATAAAATACATCAGCACTTGCGAGGCGTGGTACTGTGATAATTTGGTTACTCGGATTGACTGCTAACGACTTCGTGATGGAGGGGGGCTTCTCTTGACGGCGTACTGAATACTTAACTCTTGCTGGAATGATGTCAGCTGTGGTGGGTGAGCTCCGGCAATGGGCGGCCTTTGGCAAAGGCCCGCTNGTGACGTGGCCAGGAGTCCGAACCCCTGACCTAACTCTCTGCTCGGCGATCTTCGACTGACTGCTCTCTCGAACTAACGTCTCTGGTGGTAATAATTCCCGGACTGACCTCTCTGCGCGGTACTAATGAACTG
>NQII01000172.1:648115-665356 GCA_002778355.1 Clitarchus hookeri
GGGGGGGGGGGTTGTGGGCCAGCGTTGCTCTAAAATTCCTAAACCATCACAGGACAGGCTTCAGAAAAGTTTGTAGTAACCGTAAATGGACTATACTTGGGGCATCCTTACCTTTTTCCACAAATAGCCAAGATATGATGATATATCCCTGCGTCAGAAACCGACGTACACTCTTAAGATATTATTCATAAAATTACCATATCAATGTATACTATTAGTGTGAAAGTGCGAATGATAAACTATTTTCCCATACATCCATGGTACCATTCCTACATTCGCTTACGAAACAGCAGTCAAATGCGTAGGAAAGTCCCCAATCTTGTATAGTAACGATGCTCAACATTCCTGTATTTACAGTTTCACACGTGGTATATTATTTCCATACAACATGTAGGTAAAAACTTCCTTTACAGTTTAGAAAGTTTACCAGAAAATGTTTTACAGTGTATGCGAGCGAGGTCAGCCGCGAAATGGCGTGCGCATACTGAGTCGTAATTCATCACTGCCCCCCTTTTTTAATTTTCAAATGTTACATGGTAGGAAAATCGAGTTACTTTTGCCTTCCGTCAGAGGAGGAGAACGACGACATGTGTGTTTCGGCTAAGACGGCGAAGTAAGGAAAATCTGTTTCGTGCTGGGAGGAACTCGTTGAAGGACGACTTGCGACCTGGCCAAATGACTAATCGGATCCCTGACGAGAAAGTTGCTGAGACTGACACACCGCATACCGGAAGATTTTCTTAGGCATGAAACAGCGGCTTTTTTTGGCATCCCCCATTGCAGTGCGCAGCACAGCATAAAGAAACAACTAGAGTGTATGGCCAGTGGGTTCCGAAATGTTTTTTTAAGGGGAACAAAAACTAATAAACAAATTGCACTGTATCGGGCGCGTCTTACCCTGTATCGCGAAGGCGAAGACTTCCTCTCAAAGATCACTGCTGCTGCTACTGCTTCTAAGTCGTGGAGTATTCACTTCCTACCGGATCTAAATGAAGACAGCATGAAATTAAAGCACATGGAATCGCTGAACCGGAAGAAAATCAGGAAATCAGGTAAACCAAATCAGCTGGTAAGGCTCAAGACAGGGGTGTAGGCAGGGTTATGAGGCCCTTCCTAACGGAACCTGGCGAGAGACTCATCTGTGAGGGGACAAAGCGCTATTAAGAAGCACAGTGGTGCTTTTGCTGAGCGCGCCGCACTGCTCGTTCTTGACGATACAGTGTGTGTTACTGCGAGTGAGTGCGCTGATTGTTTCGGAAGAAATTCGAAAAATGAGAGCACCTGGGTCAGCATGACCTTACCAGCGGATTTGGTTTACCTGATTTCCTGATTTTCTTTGGGTTCAGCGATTCCATGTGCTTTCATTTCATGCTCTCTTCATTTAAATCCGGTGGAATCGGTTGTTGTTGTTACTGTGAGAGACTGGTTCTGTTCCCAAAACCAGGATGTATACGAAAGCATTCATCGCTTGTTTCCGAGTGGGGCTAGTTTCTTGACGCATTTCAAGAGTATATGTAAGAAAATGTATCTGAATAAAATGCCTACTGGTAAAGACCTTTTCATTTGATTGTTCCTTATATTTTTTCTCTTAAAATTGCAGCATATCACAAGGTACCCGCACTAATCAGCTCTCTCGTGATATTGTGCAATCGTTAAATATAAATGCTTCCAGTCTCTCTACCAATCTAACTATTTTTCTTTTCCAACTGCGTTTGAGCTATATATTTATTTCTCCCGAGGACTTTTTTTTGCCAGGTAACACGTTTGCAGTCGATAAATTGACCCTTCATAATATTCCTTCCATCTTTGCTTGCCTCTTTAATTTATCATTCATCTACCCTTAACTAGTTTTCTGTTATTAACTTTCACACTGTATCATCCTGTGTGCATCCAGCTGTTTGTTTTCCATCAATTTTGCCCTGTTGCTGTACATTCTACAAGCAACCTTCAAGACTGATTTCACTAAAAGGCTCGCAAACCACGGGGTCTTTGGTTCAAACCACTGGTATAACAAGGACATGTGTACCTTTTTAGACGTCGGTATGGGTTAGCTTTAGTGTGTGCGCCCTTCCTAAATTAGCTTCACAACGTAAAGTTAAGATGTCAAAAAGAAGTAATTATAAATAAAACACGTTTATAATGCGTAATTGCTATTTTTCTTGAGGTACCTTTGTGTCTAATGTTCCGGCTTCTGAAATACATAAAATTGAAACAAATATATTACAGTTTATTCCATAACATTTAAGGAAATTGCAAGATAATGCAGGATAATAGAACAGATTATGTTTAAACTGCCCAAGTTAGGTTAAGGTAGGTGAAGTCAGGTAAGATTAGTTTCAATTAGAGAACTAAATCTGCATTACATCAATCAATAAAATTAAAAACGAAACACGCATCAATACTTTACACAAAGCAAAATTTTTCAATGCAATAAATTATGTCAACTCTTTGAACAATAACGACACATCCTTTTGCAAATCAGAACTTTAGAAATCACTTTATAATTGGAAAGAAACGAGAGAAATGCATTACCTTGTGTGAGAAGAGAAAATTTTACAATATTACAAACCAAGGGAAAATATTCTTTGACTTTAAATAGTAATGTTCCAGTTCGCAGCCAAGCTGGGCGGCTGCTGTGGATCCCAAGACTGGGAAGTGAACATTATTTTCAAAACTAGAATTATTATAATAATTTATACATTTATAGTTTAAATTGTGCATGTATCGTACGTGTGTATTTCATTAACAGTAATAATTATATGGAATTGTACAGAATGACTGCCTGATAGGTTTCTCACCAAAAGTGACCCGGGCTCGCTTACCGATGGATTATAGTCCAAATTTTTTGCATGTAAAAAAACATGACAGACTTTTTTTTACAGCGGGGTACTATTGTTTTCCCTCTCCACTGCATTGCGTCTCTTCTCCGCTCCGCACTTCGGTCCGAGGGGCCGCGGTGGCTGAGCGGTTCGTCTGCTCGCCTCCCACCAACACGAACCGGGTTCAATCCCCGACTGGGTCAGTCCCGGATTTTCGCAAGTGGGAATCGTGCTGTACGATGCCCCCTCCCTCCAGGGAGGGAGGGGGCCCTCGCTCGCAAATTACAACGGGAAAAAAGTTAGATTTAATTCGTAAACAATGTACATTATGGCTAGCCCAGGAAGGACACTACCAGACCAAGTTGAAAAAACTTGTGACCAACGTGTTGGCCGCTAACTTTTCATCGTTGCCCTGCCAGTGAATACATTTTTTTAAAAGTGGAAATGTCTTTCAACCTCGTGTTATTTCACATAAAGGGTTATCTATTAACGTTAAAATATAGCAGGCAGGCTTTGCGTACCCGGAGTCATTTTTATGCAGTTTTTAGTGGAACACGAACCAGTAAAAGAGAGAGACTTCTGAGCGATAAAACTATAACGATTTTCTGAAATAATCTCGTCCAAAAGGACTGTGATATTTCGGAAGTCATGCAATGTGTATGGGCCCCTGCCATTATGTAAGCTATTTTCTTCTGCTTGTTTTATATCACACATTGGATGAGCAGGAACATGCGGTGAGGATTAGAGTGCATTGGTGTGTGGATTGACATATGAATTGGTGTGGATTGCTGTGTGGTACTGATTTTGGTGCATGTGGTGCATGTGGTGCTAATTGTGGTCCACGTGGTACTGAATGTGGTGCATGTGGTGCTGATTGTGGTGCGTGTGGTGTTGATTGTTGTGCGTGTGGTACTGATTGTTGTGCGTGGGGTGCATATGGTGCTGTTTGTCGTGCTGACTGTGGTGCATGTGGTGCTGACTGTGGTGCATGTGGTACCGATTGTGATGTGTGAGGTGCTGATTGTAGTGTGTGTGGTGCTGACTGTGTTTCATGTGGTGATGGATGTGGTGCTGATTCTGGTGCTGAGTGTTGTGCGCAAGGTACTGATTGTGATGTGTGTGGTGCTGATTGTGGCATGTGTGGTACTGATTGTGGCATGTGTAGTGCTGATTAAGGCATGTGTGGTACTGATTGTGGCACGTGTGGTGCTGATTATGGCACGTGTGGTGCTGATTGTGGTGTGTGGTGCTTATTGTGGTGCATGAGGTGCTAATTGTGGTGCATGTGGTGCTGGTTGTGGTGCATGCAGTGCTGATTGTGGTGCGTGTGGTGCATGTGGTGCTGATTGTGGTGCGTGTGGGTCGCAAGTTGAAATCAATTCCCTATATTAAAAAAGCTATAGAGACCTAACTCTAAACCTGAAAGGTGGATATTTTATTTAATAATATCGCTTAAAAAATATATATAGCCAGGTCGCTCGGTATATTTAATCGCTTCCTCGGTAAACTGTACCGAAAAGAAACTTTTTGTAATGTGTGTATTTTCACTCTGCACTAAAAGTGTTTAGCACCACGGCGGGCCCCACCAGCCTTCGCCATTGGTCGTTGAAAAAATGTTGGACTTTGTACTGAACCATGCAGCACCACGAGCGCGGCCCCCACCACGAGCTGACCCCCACCATGCTTTACCATTCGACGTTGAAGACTTGAACTTCATACTGAATCACGTCCAGGTCCCTGCCACGGACAGTCCCCCACCACTCTTCCCAATTGGCTATTGTGCGACTTAAACTTTGTACAGATCCACGCTCATAAACTCAGCGGGGCTCCACCAAGCTTCCCAATTGGACGTTGAGCCACCTGAACTTTGTACAGGGCCGCGTATCACCACGGGCGGGCCCCCGCCTGCATTGCTGTTCTTCCGAACTTTGTTCGGAAATGCCTCTCAGCTAATGGGAATGGCATACAACGTTTCCCTATTCGTCGGGTAAAGTTCACTACGGCATGACCAATGGAAATTTCCTGGATATTTTTCCTATTCGTTGTCGCAGACATATAACTTTGAATTGAACTGATTTTCGACCATTGAGCGTTCCCCTCGCAGCTGCCACCGAGACCCACACAAAGTGGGCCTTAATAGGCGGGGAAATATAAATTTTAGATTATTTTCGTAAATTTTTTGAGTTTTCCAAAAAAATTCGAAATTAACGATGTCGAAGTATTATTATTTCTCGTAATTACATAACTGTGTTCAAATTGCTTTGTTGAGAAATAATGCAAATGTTGCTATTTTTCCTTTAAATCGACGTTTATTAAGTACAAGAGAGGAGGACCTACGACGAAGGGACGAAGACCACCGCGGAGTGATATAAGGAAAATAGTTCCCAAAATCTGATATATGCTAGAAACGCACCTGCTTCCTTCCATTCTGTCTTGTGAATTTGCTTCGTGCGATTCCGAAAGCTTCTCCTCTACGGTCATCTTGCTTCCATATTAGCTTCATCAGTTTATTGGTAAATAATTTTTTTGTTTGCTTCTGTTGCGAAATTTGTTTAGAGGGACCCACCGTGCACTTCTAACGAGCATAGGAAAAACAGTGTATGTGGTATAAACACGCGTCTCTGATAAATTTATATTTTAAAAAAAATCCTACGCCTTTTATTGTAAAATGTATTTTCCATTTAGTATTTACGCGACTGATCTAGTAAGAAGCGAGTGTGGCGTCAGCTGTTTCCATACGTGACGTAAGTGATACCGCATTGTGCACACGTCGTACAGTGGTTTAAAATGTAGTTTTCCGCGTCAAAAATCAGAATAAACCTTGGAAAACTATTTAACGGTATTGCAATATATAAAAATAATATTATAAAACAAATCCGACTAATTTAGCACTGAGGATTATCACTTTTCTAAGTCGCAAGGAAATTATTTCACTCTAACACCTCACAACTTGTTCAACTGTACGTTCTTTCACAAACGAGTCTTAGCGTTTTGCAGGTAACTAAAATATTTACATAAAATGAAACAAAAGAAAGTTGAGAAATGTTAAACAATATTATTCTTATGTTCGGCAATTACATTAATGTACTGAGTAATTTTAAAACCATGGAAGCTTTTTGTAAAGCAACATGATTATTAAGGTCATTACTAATTGTCGCCCTGAAAATAAACTAATATTTTTTTAGATATTTAAAGAATTACCATTTTCATATATAAACATTATTATATATACATTTGTAATAATTAACTTGATAATAAATTAATATGTACGGTTATGGACTATGAATACTAAGAGTAATATAATAACAAATTAAAAATATTTTTAGTACAAAAAGGGATAAATTACATGCTTTCCCGAATTCACCAACGGTGACTTGTTTACACTCACAGTGCTTAGCAATAATGTACATAGTTTACACTTATGCATACGTGTATTTCAATAAGGTAAAAGTTATTTCGAAATGGGATCGTATAGCATGACAAATCACATAACAATTTTCGTAAAGGTGATTTGAGAAAAAAATCAGCAGCCCCCAAATTATTATTGAGAAATTAAATTATTTGACAGTCTGTTGGCACCGGTGACCAAATCACTCATCTCTGCTCGTAATATAGTATTGACCCACACATTATAAATATGAAACATTGTTATATGTATTTAAGTAAATGGTTCCCACATAATTTTACATTTATCCATAGTTTACTTCCTAAAGTTTTAGCGTCCTGTATAAATTCCGACTTTTTGCCACCTTTTTCCAAACTGTTAAGCATTTTTTCTTTAATCCTCTCACTTCTTCCTAAATTTCATTTCGCTCCTGTTGTCTTTCTTTACATTTGTAATTCATCATAATTATCTTCTTCTTTGTCGTCTTTATTTTTATGAGCAAGTTCTTCCTGCAGGCGTTGCTTAAGGTCATGAAAATTTTCGGATGACAGTGATTTCATACTTTTGCTTGGCAATTTACGCAAGGCAAATAAGTAGGGATCAGATGAAGCCATCAACCTAAGGAACAAGTCTGACATGTTACTTTGACGGGATGACTTCCGTATATGTGATTCTCGAAATTTGCGAATGTCTTTACTGCGTGCTTCTTGTGCTTTTCCGTTAACTCCCCCATTAGTAAATGACACTCATCAATAATTATAGGTCAGTGTGGCAACACTTTATGCACAGTAGGAGACATGTAATGCCATGTATATGTGTCTACGTACATATATCTGTGCTGTTTCCATGCCATACTTCGCAAGATATTCCGTTTTAATTTTGTGTCTGCTAGATAATGCGCTCAAAATCACAGCAAATCGGATCAGTAAGAGTAGATAGGTTTGGTATGTCCAGGGACAAGGGCTGGGGGCTGAGGCACCGAAGCACCGTCAGCCATCTTGGAATTACACGTTTTCCCCTCAAAATGTCCCGTTTTTCTCTCAGAATCGACTATTTTCCCTTTTAAATCAGCCTTTTTCATTAAAAATTTTCCTTTCTTCCATCAAAATTTCTCAGTTCTTCCAAACATTTGTGGAAAAAGTGCTTGCGTCTCAATGTGGCTGACTGATTCCTCAATATGGCTGAAGTATCCCGAAACGCAGCCACAATGAGGAATATGAGGAGTCGATAAAATAAAATAAATTTTAAACTATTTTTTAAATTTAAATTTAATTTTTATAATTAAAAAATTTAAGGGTGTAAGTATTGAGTGTTATTTATCATCGGACTCGTTTTTTCAAGGCGCATACGACCGTGATGCCATTACGATTACGTAACCCAATGCCAGAACAACCCCCCCATTTCAAAACTCAGTACTGTTGCCCCACCTTACCAACACCTCAACCACTATACATGTCGTCACCCCGCCTTGCCCCATATACCACTACCCCCTCCCACTCCCTCCAACAAACCCATTTTTATCTGCAGAAGTATCTAACAATTAAAGCGATTTATATCACTGACCCCAAACATCATCTTCGGAAATTACATTGAAAGTATCAATACATTCACCCCACCTCCTCAAATACACTCAAAAACCACACGCATACCCCCCAAAACCATGNCACATCCAAGGTCAACTTTAACACTCCCCCCCTACCCCATTTGGCAAACACATGTCTTCCTCTAAACACACCACTCACTTAGTAAACAACAAACCGTCTCGAAAAGTGTCGACTGCCCCACTTCACCCTTCCCCTTTACAGCTGCACAACACATCTCCCACACTGCTCTCACGGGTCAAGAAGTTGGCTTATCTTGTCAAAACAATAGTAGTACGTTCAGACAGCTAGGAATCGATTAATTTATAAATAACTAAAAGGAGTCGAGGTACTCTAACCATTGAGTTACTTAAGTAAAGATAAAACAGATTTCTTAAAATATGTTACAATAGACACTAACCTAAAATGCTGCCATTCCCTCGTTCAATTGCAGACATTCTTAATGAATTAAACATTTTCTTATATATTTTTTCAATCAATGCGTATATGGCTTATGACTACATTTATTGGAGAGATTTTTAAATTTAAATTCATCGTATTTACCATTTTAAAAAGTTTTTTTAAGGCAAATATTTTATTAAAAGCATTTCATTATTTTCAGTTGGAGTCTGAATCATATGTGCGTATGCTCACGTTGATTGTTTGTATATATTATTTTTAAATATTTATGTAGCAGACCACATCTTTTCGCAAGTCGGCTCGTAGGCAAGTGAATATGTACACGGATTTAGTTAGGCGAATACAGTTTGCGAACTCTTAGGAGGTAGGCTCGTGAAATTCAGGTTGCAAGTATTATTTCTACTTCAAGCAAATATGTCTGTTTCTGGTAACCATAGTATTTTTTATGTGCATAAATTATGTCAAATCAAAAATCTGTATTTATTATTCCATTAAAATTTTTTTCCTTTAATATAAAACTTTTAAGTATGTTTTGTTATTCGTACCGAAATTGTAGATAGGGTACATCGGAACCATGCAAAAAGTTCTCTCAACTTCATTTCTGGTCTCCTCTCTTGAAGTCTAATTATTACACAATGTCGGAATTTGCAAATTATTCTCTGCCTCGTCTGTTTTGTTGACATAAATATGGTAAACAGAATATTGAAATGTGTATATGTGACCAATCCAAGCCCATCATATGAGTAACGACTCTCTGCACAAGTATGAAATAATCATGATATCGATCAGTATCTAGCAAAACTTTTAAAAGCATAGTTGTCTATGGTTTACAAACCAATAGGTCTTTGAGACTTGGAATGCACAAGGGCAGCTAGGGCGATACTCATTTGTGCTCTTCTCAAACATCATTCCTTCGCATTCCTCACTAATCCTTCGATCAAAGCCAATCCCTCGTTCGTTCCTTTGATCAATCCTTTGATTTGTATCCCCCTCCCATACATATATTAATTACATTCATTTTTCATCTCCAAAATTTGTACATGTTGACTGATTTAACGTTTTGAATGCAGTCAACTATCCATGCATTTTTATACTAAAGTCTTTATTATCATTCTATATGCAGATCTTTCTGTTAATAGATGAGTGCTCATAGCACCACTTTAAAGTTATGGGGAAAAAAGGACATGACACACAAGAATAAAGAAAATAACAATAATTTTATAAAAACAATTAATTATTATTTTGTAATTAAAATTTCAGCAGAAAACTGTCTATCACATCATGCGATATATCCCTGTTCCTTCAGTTTACTAATGATTGAAGATGTCTCACAATGCGCGAGAAATACCCATGTTTTTGAAGGTCAATCAAATATCTGAGTCAAATAAACAAGTTCATTAGGGTCCTCGGGAGATATGTAAAGAGCGTTATTGGTGCCTTCTGCCTTTTTCGCATCACTTGTGGAAGGAAACTCGTTGGTGAAAGGTGAATCATCATCTTTCTCATCAGCTACTTCTTCAACACTGTCACCATAGTCATTATCATCAATGGTGTCTTCATAATCGTCTTTACCTCTTGTTTCATACTTAATGTCAAGTTTACTTTTCTTTGTAGGAGTTGCATGGTCATCACCAGTATTTAGACTCAACGACCGTTTATTTTAAAGTTCGTCGACTTCACGCGAACGCCTTGCAAGTTTACATTCCGCACATGCCGACTCAATCATACCTCGTAGGTCTCTCATTCCGTCATTAGCATTAACTGTCTCTCATAATCGTCTGCGGAAACAGTACCCACCGATGTAGCATGGGGTATTGGCGACATCACTTCCTGGCTTCCAGTAGACGAACCCTTGTATATCTCGATGTGTTCCTTCAATGTATCGCCTTGCATAACTGAATGGTACCAATGTCGTATATTCTACATGTAATTTTCCAGTAGTGGGTGAAGGTACATCCATAGACGTAAGCTCTATAGCAGACTTCGTACAATAATTGGCAAAAACCTAAACAATAATTACGTAGTCCACGCGAGCGGAGACGCGGGCACAGCATATTTCGTCAGCGAGATTGAAGCATTTTTTTATGCATTCATTCAACCAGATATTTCATGTATTTCTTTGATCACATTACCATGCAGTTACATTTTCAACAGTTTCTTTCATTCAAGTTCATTGCCCAGCTTAAAAACATTGTCACGCTTAAAGCAGACAGCTGACTCATACTAGACCGACCCCTAAATGACCCATAAATAACCCCTAATACCTCATATGATGCCTAAATGGCCCCTAATAATACCTAAATGACTCCTAATGACACCTAAACTAATCCTAAAAAAGACCCCTAATGACCCATAAATTATTCATAATTCTGGTGAGTGTAATGATAATTGTGGTGCGTGTGGTACTGCCGCAGGTGCCCCACCTGAAGAAGCTGGTAGCACGGTGCCAACCTCTGGTGTTGATAAACCAGCAACCTTTGGCTCCATAATATATTCCAGTTGCTTACACGAGATGAGACGAAGTGTATTTCACGACTGCCACTGTCAAACTAAGCTTCCTAACTGGGACCTGGCTGCTTAAATACGCGCACACGGGTACCATACCAGCCACTGTAACTCACGCATGCCATCAGCTTTACCATCCACACCCAGGTGAAATATACTTATCGTCCATACCTCCATACTACATACGTCCATACTCAAGCATACCTCAACCATTCAGAACACACTGACATTACCAAAAATTTACATACTGCTCATACTTTCTGCTTTACTGGTCGACACCAGCCAAATATATATTAGTCACTATACCACCATACCAACCAACCATCCATTATAACCCAAGTCACACCAGACCACCCAAAACCCCCCTCTTATACCCAAAGAAAAATTCAGTCACACCAATCAACTGCACCACCCAATACACTAAGCACAATATCCATCATAACTTAGGTGTACCAAGCAACTATACAGCTGAGGCGAGTCCATAACCTAACACCCATTTTACTTGTTCTACAGACCAACACCACTTATACCTACCAACCATACCACCCACTATAACTCTAGCATACCCCAACCATTCGTCCACACAGAACATACAAAGTAAACATACAGTCCATACCAGTGACACAATCAACTTCTTCTCATACCATCCACCATGCCGACAGACACCAGTCAAAATACACTGACCACCCATACCAAACACTAAAACTCAAGCATGCCATAGCATTACAGGACTCGCCGACACACACATGCTGTCCACACCATTCGACATACACCAACAATCGCAAGTCAGATATACTGGAAAACATATCACCCAACATACCAACCATACCATCCATGATAACCCAAGCATACCAAGCAAATTTATAGTCCAGACCAACCTACAACACAAACATTCTTACTATCTGTCGAACCATCATTACCGACTGATAACAGGCAAACAAACATACCATCACCTATAACTCCAAGAAAAACTCAATTCAACTATACCACCCAAGACACCGATCATACTATCAATCATAACTCAAGTGTATCAAGCAAATATACAGTTGAGACCAGCCCATAACCTAACACCCATTCTATTTGTTCTACCGACCAATACCACATATACTCACCACCCATACCACCCACTATAACTAAAACATACCCCGATCATTCATTTTGCAACGCAATATATTTCAAAACACCACAATTAAACCACAATCACTTAAAACAAACATGTTCGAAATGCTCTGCCGTTCGCTTAAGTTAAATTAATTTTCCATGACCATTAAAAAATAATGTTCTTTTTTATTGCAGAAAAAAACCATTCTAAAACATACTGCAGACATGCAGATGTATCCATCCAACGTGATGGTTGACAGTCGTGTACAATCTTAGCCTATCCCTCACCTCGGACTCACCTGTGGTTTCTGTGGAGCATAATTTACCCCCCCTCCCCGGAAGAATGAGATTCTACATGAAAGGTCACAGAGATGCAACTCAGATCTGCAAGCGGCGTGGTATCACCATCAACCTGAAGCATAATATCCGCAAACATCTTCGCAGCTGCACAGGTGAGATCAGGCATGCAGCAACACTTAACTGCAGGTTTCGTAATGCTACATTTACACAGTTATGCAATGTACGACGACACGAAGCGAGCTGCCACTTCAACTCAGACAGACGCTCATATACTTGCAGAGGATGCGGCAATAATTTTACTAGGGCAGCTAAATTAAGAGAGTAGGTAGCATAATGTAGTGGACCGGCTGTCCCTTCTGCCAAACGCCCACGACTCGCAGTTTGGCATCCTTGGCTTAGTACCTGCCTCGAAATCAATTTAACAACACAGCCAAGTTCTTCAGTTGATGCCAACTGCCCCCTGTCACACGAAAAGGCGTCTTCCCGTATGATTATGTCAACAGGTGGGAGAAGCTGTGCGAGCAGCAGCTGACGGACTCTAGAATGAGTGATGAAGAATACATTCAGACCCAACAGGTATGACAAGAGTTTAGTTGTAGCAGTCTTAAAGAATATTCTGAGTTGTACCTGAAGGCGGACGTCCTTCTCCTGGCAGAGAAGGCAGGATGGCAGACATAAAAATTTTTTTTCAGAAATTGGTGTGTGTCAACATACAAGCTCGATGGTGCACATTACGTCAGCGCGCCGGTATTTGCGTTCGACGCCATGTTGAGAATGATGGGGGTCGATCTAGAGCTTCTAACCGATTACGTCATGCACATGTTCGCCGAGGAAGGGATCCATGGTGGCGTTGCCCAATGCGTCAAATGACATGCGGTGGCAAACAATATCTGTGCGCCAGAAACATATGATCGCAGAAAACCTTCCACCTTCGTACAGTACTTCGATGAAAACAACCTGTACGGCTGGACCATGTTGCTACCATTGCCAATACGCAACTTCGAGTGGGCCGATGTGAACATCGACACCATGTCCGTACCGAACGATGGGGTGACCGGTTACATCTTGGAGATGTATGATGAGTATCCCGCAGCCCTGCACGAGAAACACTGCGATTTACCATTTATTCACATCAACCAGTGTCCACCAGGCTCGAAACAGCCAAAGCTGATGACAACGCTGGAAGACAAGAGCCTCTACATCGTCCATTACAGTAACCTCACGCAGGCTGTGGAACATGGATTGAAGCTCGTCAAGATTCACCGTGTGCTACAGTTGGAAGAGACTCCATGAATTAAGCCTTACATAGATTTAAATACTGCAAAGCTATAGGCGGCCACCAACGATTTCGAGAAAGAATTTTTTAAAGTAGCAAACATCGCAACTTTCGGCAAATTAACGTAAAAAAAAAAAGATGGAATTGGCATGTAATGAGAAACGACTCAAGAAATTGGTGGTAAAACCAACAATTCTGGACAGGACAATTTACGAAAAAAATCTTTCACTGATTCGACTGCAGCACGAAGCCATACTTTTCGACAAGTCCGTGCACGCAGGGTTCGCGGTGCTCGACATGTCCAAAAAGCTGATGTACAGGTTCCACTATGACGTGATGAGGGCCGGATACGGAAAAGACATAGAGCTCCTGTATACAGACACTGACTCGTTCCTGTTAGAGATTCGGACACAGGACCTTTACGAGGACATGGTTTCGGACACAGTTATTTGCAGAGTTTGACATCAGCGGCTATCCCACGAACCACAAGTGCTTTTCGCCCACCAACAAGAAGATAGTGAAAAATTTCAAGGACAAGTGAGATGGGTCGATCATGATTGAATTCGTGGGGCTGCAGGCGAAACTGTATACATACAAATGCGGGGGGAAAGTAACAAAACGTGCCAAGGAAATTCAAAAATGCGTGGTGAAGAAAAAAATAAAATTTGAAGACTTAATGGATACCTTGAACAATCGTACGAGCATGAGGGTGAAGGTCCACGTAATTCGCTCGTACCAGCATGTCCTGCATTAGGAGTTCATCAACAAGATGGCGCTACAATGGACAGATGACAAGCGACTCATATGTGAAGATGGTGTACGCACGCTTACTTACGGCTATTGTAATATTTAGGTGTCCTCTGCATTTTGTCATGTATGATTTTTGTTCATTTTCTTATATACACTGAAGAGCCTAAAAAATTGGTACCTCTGTTGTTTGCATACGCACGCCTATGCCAGTTTTTTTTTTTTTTTTTGGCTTTACAGTGTAGTCGTCTTTTGCATTTCGTTGCGTGTGATTTCTTATACACTGGAGAGCCAGAAAAACTGGTATAGGCGTGCGTATGCAAATAACCGAGGCATGGAACCAATCAGAGTAACGCGATGTGGTCTGCAGCGCCCATATATGACAACAAGTGTCTGGCAAAGTTGCTAGATCGGTTACTGCTGCTACAATGGCAGGTTATCAAAATTTAAGTGAGTTTGAACGTGGTGTTATAGTCGGCGCACGAGAGATGGGACATAGCATCTCTGAAGTAACGATAAATTTTGGATTTTCACGTACGACTATTTCACGAGTGTATCGTGAATATCGGGAATCCGTTAAACATCAAATATTCGACATCGCTGCTGTTGGAAAAAGATCGTGAACGAACGAGACAAACGATGACTGACGAGAATCATTGACAGACGTGCAACCCTTCCTCAAATTGGCGCACATTTCAATGCTGGGGCATCAACAAGGGACAGCGTACGAACTATTCAACGGAAAATCTTTGAAATGGCTTTCGGAGCCGAAGGCCCACTCGTGTACCGTTATTGACTGCACAAAACAAAGTTTTACGCCTCGCCTGGGCCCGCCAACACCGCCATTGGACTGTTGATGACTGGAAACACGTTGCCTGGTCTGACGAGTCTCGTTTCCAATTGTATCGGGCTGATGGACGTGTACGGGTATGGAGACATCCTCATGAATCCATGTGCCCTACATGTCTACAGGGGACTGTTCAAGCTGGTGGAGGCTCTGTCATGGTATGGGGCGTGTGCAGTTGGTGTGAAATGGGACCTCTGATACGTCTAGATAAGACTCTGAGAGGTGACAGATACGTAAGCATCCTGTCCGATCACCCGCACCCATTCATGTCCATTGTGCATTCCGACAGACATGGAAAATTCCAGCAGAACAATGCGACACCCCACACGTCGAGAGTTATTACCGAATGGCTCCAGGAACACTGTTCTGACTTTAGACACTTACGTTGCCATCCTAAATCACCAGACATGAACATTATTGAGCATATCTGGGATGCCTTGCAACGTGCTGTTCAGAAGAGATCTCCACCTCCTCGCACTGCTATGGATTTGTACACTGCCCTGCAGGATTCATGGTGTGAAATGCCTCCTGCAAACCTTCCGACATTAGTCAAGTCCATGCCACGTCGTCTTGCGGCACTTCTGCGTGCTCGCGGGGGCCCTACACGATATTAGGCAGGGGTAAGAGTTTTTTTGGCTCTTCAGTGTACATTGATTTCCTGTACATTTTGGTATTTTTTTTTCTGCATTTTTGTATGCGTGTTCACCACATTTGTGCATTTGTGTATGTATGTTCTCGGCATTTATACATTTTCCCCGTATTTTTGTACATATGTTCTCCGCATTTGTTTTTTTTTTTCTGCGTTGGAATGTAGGGTTTTCTGCATTGAAATATTATCGTTTTTTCTTGTTGGCTGCAACAATATTATTTTAGCAATAATTAGTGCCTTTTAAATTTAATTCAACGCTTCACAACACCTACGCATCACATGCTTGTGGCTCTGGTGCAAAAGAAATGTGTGTTTGATACGTGGAAAAAATATTCGAAAAAAAATATTTTCTCCATGGTTACACGTGTTTGATGCGTAGCCCGTACGAAATTGTGGAGCCGTGTGCACAGTTAAAACGTGTTCGCGGTAAGTTTGAGGAGATGCGGAACGGCATGAGCACTGTAGGAGACAATCACATCTGGAGTGGCGGTAGGAAGGCCTAGTTGGGGTGAAGCGGGGAGAGGCCTTCCAACTAATTAACAAACGCGAGTAATTGACCGATTAAATAACTAATTTGAAGATAATTGGCAATGGCTGTAGTGGAAGAACTTCATGAAATGTACTTTTATTAAATATATTTTTAATCATAATTTTTATATGTATTTTAAATATAGTTTTTAGAATTTTTATACATTCTTAAAAAAATTTAAATTTCTTATGATTTGTTAAAATTTTTTGGGTCCAAGGTTATTCAAGGTCACGGGCACAGGGTTCAAGGTCGGTGTCACCCAGATTCAATATGGCGGTTGGGTGACAACACAACATGACGGCCGACCTGCTCTTGGATCCTACTTCCCCATTCTCTTGAGCCCGACTCATCATAATGAGTCTACTAATAATTAAATTAATAATTATTCTACTAATAATAAAATGCAATGTTAATACAAAAACATAAGGGCGCCGCCTACCATGCGTGGTTCTTCACACTTTAAATGAGGAATCAATGTTAAAATAAATTCCTTCTCATTGCGTCAATTTTAAAGATAACTGTGTTTCAAAGAGACAGTATTCTAAGTGAAATATTTTAAGGAATGTTAGTATGTTAAGATATCTGGCCGATTCTAAAATGCAATATTGTAATTTATATATAACAAAAAAAAAAATTTATACATTTTTTTTTTCAAAAATTATTTTATATAGAAATATTTTCTGAGAAAGTCATGTCAAAATGATTTTTGTCTGAAGTATTATATTTAAAATCGACGCAATGAGTAGGGATTTCGTTTAACATTGATTCCCCATTTGAAGTTCGCGGCTGCCGGCTTGGTGGGCAGGCCAGGGTCGTTAAAGCTGGGATATTCTTACCCACGTAAGCGTTTTTCTTCTGTATGTTGTTGAAATTTTTGTCGTATTTTTATTATGTTGTTTACTTCTCACAATCAATTTTTGGTAGGAATTATTTTTGTCTCCATTTAGTTAATACTAGATTTTAATTTTTTCATAATTTTATTTTAATTATTTTTTAACTTTTAAAATATTATTTAGCATAAATACTCTATTACATTATTCTGTTTTTTTTTTTAACAAAATATTTGTTTTTATTATTATTTCA
>NQII01000172.1:665400-766102 GCA_002778355.1 Clitarchus hookeri
AACAGATTCCTGAGTTTAATTCATCACCACCACTGCAACAAAATTAAAAAAAAAATAAAGATCGTGATCTTGGGTTTACAGCACAGCTCAGTAAACAATAGCCAAAGCCTCTCCAAGCATATATGAACAAAGTTCGAAAAAAGATTACTTATATGTATTTTTGCCTTGTCTTTACAAACACCAAACATAACTAACAGTCGCAAAAAAAAAAAGTTATTATTTTGCTTTCAAAAATTATTTCGTATTACGCTTTCATTTTCACAATGTGTCAGACGATTTTTCTCATTTAAGAACTGGAACTTGCAGGTAAACTGCGATTATGTATATGTGTGAAGGTAGATTCGCAAAACTCTCTTTGCGATAAAAAAATCCTTCGTGATTCAGTCCCCACAGAATTGCGTAGAAAACTGACGACTGCATGTTCATTTTGGTTTTTACATAAAGAAAAGAGTTCTACACTTAAAATGTTCTAAATTAGTCAACTAACAACCACAGTTTCGCACCGAATTGTGTATCGTAGAAAAAACTATAAATACACATTCTAGGGGCGTAATTCACCAATTATCACTCATCGGCGGCTTCTCCATTTTGGACTTACTTGTGTTTCCCCCGAAATGTATGTTTTAGAGTACGATTTAATTAACACTCATTTAAAACATGCCTCGTATACGATTGTTCTAAATTAAACGGAAAGTATATTTTTATCTCACATGAGAAAAGATAGATAGAAATTACTCTCAAGTTTCAGAAATTCTATCAAACACCACCGTATGCCGAAACACCCAATGGTTTTCCAATATTACAGCTTAAAAACTAACTCTTGAGTGGTTAGAAATAAACCCATGATAGAAACCATATTGCGTATCTGCGATACGGCAGGCGAGCAGAGCTTAGAATTATGTTCTTTATCGGGCAACCACTAAATATTTTGCTGTGGAAGTTTCACTATTCTTTAGAATGTATTTTTTGAATATCGAAAATGACAAACGGGTGTTTCGAGGACCAAATTTGGTACGAAAATTCCGGTAGAAAAGTTTTCAAGTAGTAAACGCAAAAACGTAGTATATCATTATTATGCCATAAAATGAAAGCCAGTGCAGTTTTGGCCGTAGTGCTCCCTTGCTTTGCATCTTCTTCTTCCGTTGATGTTTCAGGCATAATACCCTGACGCACATTATACTTCTTCGCTCATTCATTCAAACGAACACACACACACTCCCTCTCTCTCTCTTTCTTTCTTTATTTCCACCCCGAACCCCCAAATAGCATACATTTTCTCATTTGCCTACGTAATGTTTCTTCATTAATTCTCATTGCATATTTTAACAATTTACTGTTGTTAAAGTCTACTTTTCTTTCATATGATATATTCCACATTTTGTATTATGTATCTTGTTTATTAGGCAACCATTCCTTATCTGAGATGGTATAAGTCTTCTTGGAACTTGTTTACCGCCCGGGGTTCACACACGCACACAAAAAAACCAGGACCACCATCGTCTTATTAAACCATAATGAACTAATTTTCAACGTTTTGTTCAGAAGATGCCTGTTGATGTTCAATGTAGGTAAGTTGACTACGTGCAAATATTCAGATCAACGTCGTCTTTAGTGCAGGGATGTTTATATTGGTGGAGGGGAAGGAACCACTGGCATTACCTATTTATTTATTTAAAAAAATACTATACATAATCTAAAATAATGTATTAGGTTGATATTAATCGCCAAAATCACTGGTTCTAGTGGGCATTGATTATAAGCTTTCTGACGATAAATCCATATCGTTATTGCCGTTTGGTGTTGAAATTTGGTTCATAAGGACTTTCTTTCACGTTGAAATAGTAATTACAATAATTCTCACAAAGTGACAGATTTTACCCGTCTTGTAACGAGATTACATGATATAATATGCAATATAATTTTGGAACTCTGCCAACAATGCTTCTGAACTGTTCTCAAGTATAAATACGTAGCTAGGATAAGGGTCCGAATTATCTTCCCAGTTATGCGCGGAATATTGTCGATACGGTCATTCCCTCCACCCAATTTTTTAATTTCCAGGACTCGTATATAATTTTTTCGCCCCCACCCTCTTTTTCCCCTTCACAGGAACATATGTGCGTGTGCCCCTGCTTCAGTGCTACAAAAACACTGAACATAAAATAACCTTGGATTGGCGGGGACCTTGAAATTGATATAGGAGTCCGTGAACGCCGACAGCCAGACCTTGCCATTTGAGATGTTAATTTCTGAGCACGCCCTTGATTGCTGTCATTCACCGAGTAGTTTCCAGATCGGGTTCAGCCGCGACGTATTTTTTTTTTTTTTGCTACCGAGGACCAATAACGGGACCGACCAATGACTATAGTCTGTTCATGGTTACTTCAAAATTTTCTCATGCACTGCCTAAGTCCTACTTTTAGGCTTTTATCCCGCCTCGTGCAAAAAAATAAGCTTGACTAAGTCTAGAAAATTACACCAAAGGAGGCAACGCACCGTATCTGTGCGCACTCAGTTTGGTAATATTTTGCAAGATAACTATATCTTACTAGGCATTATCAACTCAACTATTTTCTTCCTGTTTTTATTCACATTAATTATAAACGAAATGTTTTAACTTATAGATAAAATATAAGTCAGAGTCGACCAAAAAATAAAAAAAAATTATGTAACACGCCACACATGCGTATTTCTGTATTTCTATTTACTATATTCGAAGTATTCCTCAAATTTAAATACCAGCTGTTTTAACAATTAATATTAACTAATTTCTTCAACTGTCCATACATATCATCCAAATAGTATTTTTAATAAAAATGACACAATGCGACCAGAATGAAATTCAACTATGCATACACCCTCACGGATAATTAAAAATGTATTTTAATTGGTTAAATGGCACACGATTTACCCGAACCAAAACAAATTTCGCACGAGAACTTATGGTACGAGTTTATAGTTTCGGATCACTCAGCGCTAACATTCATTGCAGTAAATTAAAAAAAAAAATGAATCAATTATGAATTCTAAGAATATTGTTTTGCTTTAAATTTCAAAATCCTACTTGGATATAAAAATATTTTGTTGCTGCGAAATGCAAGACTATATATTTTCATCACAGCATAATTTTAGTTTTTGAGGCTGTGGTTTCAATGCCTTGATTCGAAGACTGCCTGGGCATTTCTAGCAACATGCGGTCGGGCGTTGTCTTGTTGGAATATGGTTCCAGGAGTGTGCTGAAGGAAGAGTAGCTGAAGTAGCGGTTGCTGTTGAGTGTGTCCACCATTCGTAACAGCAGAGATCGCCTATGCTGCCCAATCAATCACGACTATCGTTCGTACAGTACGACCGTTGGACAATGCATTCGGGAAGTCAACGCTTACCTTGGTATCGCCGAATGCGTTTGCGTTCCCTATCACCATTCTACTCCTGGTTGAAGCAGGACTCGTCCAAAAACACATGTCTGAACGTCAGTGGATGTGTTCGTGGGCCTATTGCAGCCTGAGACTTTGATGATACAGGATCGAGAGAATCATGCATGCACGCAGTCCTCTGCGAAGCAGACGCCGTCGAACCGTGGAAGCAACGTCGGGCATGTTGCAGTGTTCTAACGTTCTGCTGACACTCGAGACGACGTTAATCTGATCGACACTACCATGCAGATGTTGTCTCTTCACATTTCGTGGTCTAATTACATGTTTTCTACTTGACTGATGGGAGATTTGACATCGTGGTGTGGGGCAGGCCAGTTTCAGGCAAACCAAGAGTGGCATGTAGTTTGTTCTGTGTTTTAAGCTCAATGCTGTCAAACCAAGGAAAATTTTTCCAGAGATGTTCTCATCAGTCACTTGTGGCGTTATGCCTCGTAGGAGCAGCAATTTTTCCGGTACGAAAATCAATCCTCTTTCACGCAAGCCGATCATTCGACCCCGTCCAAACAGTTTGAGCTAATAATAATAATTTTAAAAAAAACCCTCTCGCATCGAAGATGCATATTCTTCTGGATTCTTAAAATTTCTATTTATATGCTTTTAAACATCAGTTCAGAAAGCACAGCTGAATCTAGGCATGCGCGATCATTCTCGGATTCAAATAACTATCACATTTTCTTAATGGTGTTGCATTTTTCTCACACATTAGTGTATTTTGAATTTTGTAAGGTTTCAATAGGAACACCACGACGTTCAACTGTTCAGTATATAACGCTAACTTAGCTGATACAAAATAAACGCTAAATTATAATTTAAAAAAGTCTTAAAATGAAACCCGTTTCTTTATCAAAAGGTTTTTTAGATCACTATTTGGCAACAGAACAAAATAGCCAAGACGTTAAGATCTTACTGCACTATTAATACGTAAGTAAAAACGCATAGGCAATTCACAAAGATGATTTTCGCGAGTTACTTAACGAAATAGTTAGGTGTGTAATACCCATTTTCGTAGCTACCTCTATGCTATTCAAGTCGACAGAACTAATATGTTAACCTGTAATCGTCAAAGTCGACAACGCACAAATTACACTGAAGAACAAAAAAAAAACTGGTATAGGCGTGCGTATGCAAACAAAAGAAGTATCGAACCAATCAGAGTAACGCGATGCGGTCAGCAGCGCCTATATAAGACAACAAGCGTCTGGCAAAGTTGCTAGATCGGTTACTGCTGCTACAATGCCAGGTTATCAAGATTTAAGTTGGTTTTAACGTGGTGTTATAGCCGGCACACGAGAGATGGGACCAAGCGATAAAATTTGGATTTTCGCGTACGACCATTTCACGAGTGTACCGTGAATATCGGAAATCCGGTAAAACATCAAATCTTCGACATCGCTGCGGCCGGAAAAAGATCGTGAACGAACGGGAGAAACGACGACTTAAGAGAATCATTAAACGTGACAGACGTGCAACCATTCCTCAAATTGGCGCAGATTTCAATGCTGGAGCATCAGCAAGTGCCAGCGTGCGAACTATTCAACGGACTATCATTGATATGGGCTTTCGGAGCCGAAGGCCTACTCGTGTACCGTTGTTGACTGCACGACACAAAGCTTTACGTCTCGCCTGGGCCCGCCAACACCGCCATTGGACTGTTGATGACTGGAAACACGTTGCCTGGTCTCTGGTCTGACGAGTCTCATTTCCAATTGTATCGGACGGATGGACGTGTACGGGTATGGAGACATCCTCATGAATCCATGGACCCTACATGTCAACAGGGGACTGTTCAAGCTGGTGAAGGCTCTGTAATGGTATGGGGCGTGAAATGGGACCCCTGATACGACTCTGACAGGTGACAAATACGTAATCATCCTGTCCGATCACCCGCACCCATTCGTGTCCATTGTGCATTCCGACGGACGTGGACAATTCCAGCAGGACAATGTGACATCCTACACGTCGAGAGTTGCTACCGAGTGGCTGCAGGAACACACTTCTGACTTTAGACACTTCCATTGGCCACCTAAATCACCAGACATGAACATTATGCCTTGCAACGTCCTGTTCAGAAGAGATATCCACCGCCTCTCACTCCTATGGATTTGTGGACTGCCCTGCAGGATTCATGGTGTGAATTGCCTCCTGCATACCTTAAGACATTAGTCGAGTTCATGCCACGTCGTCTTGCGGCACTTCTGCGTGCTCGCTGGGGCCTTGCACAATATAAGGCAGGTGTACCAGTTTTTTTTTTTTTTGCTCTTCAGTGTACAAGATGCGTCATCATGCAGACAAAATAGGTTATGCGACTATTGTTTGAATACGACCGCGCAAGTCAAAATGAGTGCGATACAATCTATTTTTTTTTCGAGTGAACGAAAAACGCGTTTTTACAGTATTTAAAAAGAAACTAAGCAATGGCCGTGTGTGTATTTTTCGGAGGGCGATAGAAACTGCATGTGAATTTTTTTTGGGGGAAGGGGATCTTTACAAACAAAAAGACTTGGCAATGGCCACGAACAAAGTGGAAGTCCGGGGGGGTTACTCCAACAAAAAATGCTGAAGTTAGGATTTTTAAAATTTAGCAGAAATAAAGCTTATTCCACGACGTCACGTGTGTTCTTCTGACACTAATTTACTTTTAGCCAAAATATAAAAATAGTTTAATAAATACATTCATCAAACTTAAACCTTTTATTTATTTATATGTCAACACATTAAAACTGTTAAATATAATCAAATCTTTACAGATTTTCTTTATGCAAGGCCAGCGAAGCCCGTAAGTTTCTTTCCAGTCCGATGACATCTGACTGCGATGGATATAGTAAGGTTCAAATGAGAAAATAATCTTCGAGCAACTTTGCGGGAGGAAAGTAGGGGAGGGTAATCCCGAGCACTCGCTGTTGGAGGAAGGGAAACCCCGTGACACTGCTGGCGTAATACATACCAAACTGATAACATCACACTATACTACCGGGCTGTTAAATACTTCCGACGCGGCTTACGTTTTTTCGACAGGTAATATGCAAGCGGGGAGCAGCTCTCTCGCGCCTCTCGCCTGAGTAAGGCAGCCGTCACAACTGAACAACCTCATCCCTTCGTGCAGTGACAATGGACTCGCCCGACGCGTTTTGGATTTCTGCGCACTATTTTCTCATTTGGATTTCACTTTACCTGAAAATTCGGATACTCGGGGGGAGGCATTCANCCCCCCCCCCCCCCACCAACCTGTTTACGTCCTTGGTTCTGCAAATATTTTGTTCAGTGTTACAAGGTAGAATCATCTCTGGTTTCCTCGGTATAAGAGTTCGTTTTCCTGGATCGAGTTGTAGGAGTCTGGTGCATGCTTCTGGCGACCCGCCGCGGCACATTCCTGGCGACTTCCAGGGCCATTAACGGAATCCCTTGTCTAACGTGTTCCGGGGCACCTCCGCTACAACAGCGACCCTGGCGGCCAAGGACATACGTACGTACACAGGCGACACCCACAGCTGACTCAGTGGTTAGTCAGTGGTTCAATCCCAGACAGTGTTTTTATGGTGAGACCCTTCACAGTCCCGAGCTCTGACATGCATATATATAAAGGTCGTATGCCATAGACACACCCGAAAAGAGGATGTGTCCAAGATGGTAGAGCACATAAAACGCAAAGCGGAGGGCACTAGGAAAATCTGCACAACAGCCGCAGAGGTTAAAATATAATACCTGGGCGGGAAAAAGCAGGGCGATTGTTAGCAGGGCGATTGTTAGCAGGGCGATTGTTAGCAGGGCGATTGTTAGCAGGGCGATTGTTAGCAGGGCGATTGTTAGCAGGGCGATTGTTAGCAGGGCGATTGTTAGCAGGGCGATTGTTAGCAGGGCGATTGTTAGCAGGGCGATTGTTAGCAGGGCGATTGTTAGCAGGGCGATTGTTAGCAGGGCGATTGTTAGCAGGGCGATTGTTAGCAGGGCGATTGTTAGCAGGGCGATTGTTAGCAGGGCGATTGTTAGCAGGGCGATTGTTAGCAGGGCGATTGTTAGCAGGGCGATTGTTAGCAGGGCGATTGTTAGCAGGGCGATTGTTAGCAGGGCGATTGTTAGCAGGGCGATTGTTAGCAGGGCGATTGTTAGCAGGGCGATTGTTAGCAGGGCGATTGTTAGCAGGGCGATTGTTAGCAGGGCGATTGTTAGCAGGGCGATTGTTAGCAGGGCGATTGTTAGCAGGGCGATTGTTAGCAGGGCGATTGTTAGCAGGGCGATTGTTAGCAGGGCGATTGTTAGCAGGGCGATTGTTAGCAGGGCGATTGTTAGCAGGGCGATTGTTAGCAGGGCGATTGTTAGCAGGGCGATTGTTAGCAGGGCGATTGTTAGCAGGGCGATTGTTAGCAGGGCGATTGTTAGCAGGGCGATTGTTAGCAGGGCGATTGTTAGCAGGGCGATTGTTAGCAGGGCGATTGTTAGCAGGGCGATTGTTAGCAGGGCGATTGTTAGCAGGGCGATTGTTAGCAGGGTGATTGTTAGCAGGGTGATTGTTAGCAGGCGAACATAAGACTTATGTAAATTGAATGCAGCGTAAAACAGACCGTGGTTGCTTTTTTCTCTTTTTTGAATGGGAATTCTCGTGTGGCAAGCGTGGCTGACATCTCCGTAGTGACGGGAAAGCACCATGGAAAATAGGGAATAGCCCAGACTGGCCTAGCACTGGCCATCACAAGGTTCAGTCATGCGCTGTTGACAGCAAANGAGGTTGACTTCCTGCAGTTTGAGAGAGAGAGAGAGTTGAGAGATTTTTGTCGGAGCTCTCGACATTGATGGGAAACGAGAGTACCCCTGCAAAACCCGACCAACAGCACCGTCCGCCACATTTCCACGTGCGAAATTCTGGGTAACCCTGCCGGGAAATGAACCGAGTTCATCTTGACTGGAGGCAAGTAGTTTGACAACTACACCCCCACAGCTCCACTTTCTACAAGTCCCTGCACCCGTCGGTCGGCCTGAAGTCAGACAGGGATGGACTCGTCGGCAGTTGTTTGAAAACCGCACCCGGCAATAAAAATTTGATATTAAAATATGTATCACACCAACTCTTAACACACAAATATTGGGATATGTATTGGCGTTATAACATACTAAAAACAAGTGAGTGATAAAAAACAGAACAATAAAGTGGAAGCACAAAATAACCAGAATAAAGCCAAGTTATGGCTAACGCTGGGCACAGGCACTATCTATGTTCTGTAATAATGAGGGTATCTTCTCGGGGTGCGCCAGTTCCCTTCACTTCTTCATTTTTTCCACTGCTCCACCACATCTTACCTTACCCAATCTTCGAGCTGCCCAAAACAGTTTCATCCCTCACAGCCAGCTCCAATTGGAACCACGCTCCTCCTTTCATCCATGTTGACCTTGTAGAAAAACTGGAACAAATTGCAGATTTTCATTTATAGAAGTAAACAGTGTCTGTGTCGGAATTTAATGTTTTGAAGTATTGATATCTGCGCAGAGGAACAGTATTTTCTCTTTGTAACATAGAAGTGTGTGTAACTCCATTTGTGATTTTATTTTGTGTGTAATTTTTTGTGGTTTAAGGAACAAAAATAAAAATTAAATACCTATTTAAATGAATAAGAGTTTTTCTTTCAACAGGTTATGAGCCCAGAAAATTGTCACATCAGAGGATAAATGTTACTTTTGAGTTCATTCCAGTATAGAGATTCAGACTGCTCTTTATGAGGTTTTGAGAGCTGATGAGGATGAAGCGAGGAGGATATGGAGCAGCACCGGAATGCAAGGGCAGGGAACGGGAGACCACCAAGATAACCTGTATACCAGCAGCATTGTCTGGAATGATTCCAACATGCAAAAATCCGAGAGTGGCCCTGCTGGGGAATCAAACCCTGTTTGCCTTTGTAGAAGTCAGTGGTGTGTTTTNACATGCAAAAATCCGAGAGTGGCCCTGCTGGGGAATCAAACCCTGTTTGCCTTTGTAGAAGTCAGTGGTGTGTTTTGAGTTGTTCATAAAAAAGGAAAATGACAAAAAAAATTAGCAAATTACTGTATTTTTTCTAGCAAAATGATATAAAGTCATTGCTCATGGTGATACCATGTTTAAGTAAAAAAAATGGCTGGAAAAGAATGAGCAACTTAACTCTGTGTAAAATTTCTGAAAGAGAAAGGGATGAACAGAAAAATGCAATGCTTCAAGAATTTTTAAATAGGAAGTACGATTTGAAGTTTAACACTGTCATACACATAGCAGATTGAAAATTCAGCTTTTAGGCTTAACAGAAAAGGACAAAAAGTGGACAAGAATATGCTATATCTCAACTTCTAACTGCATTGCCAGAATCTTATTTTTTTCTTCACGAGAAAGTACTTTACAAAAAGAACTTATCTTGAGTAATTTAACAGCAACTTTAAGCAATGAAGAAACAAGGAAAATGACAACTGACATGTGAGACAAAAGAATAGCATTCAAATTAGTAAAGAAGAGAAGTTTCCAATGCGAATACTCACATTGCACAAGAATTTTGAAAAATTAAAAATTCCTGAAAAATAATAAAATAGCAACATTTAGATGTCCAATTTGTAAAAACAAAAGACACCATCACAAAGAAGACTTTTTTGTAAAAATAAAACAATTCAGTCACTAAAAACTCACTTTCATTTCACGTAAAAATCTTCGTCTCACTTTCGAATGTGCATTTTTAGAAGCAGAGTGAAAGTAATCACGTAAAAATCTTCGTCTCACTTTCCTTACAACTAAGACAGAGTTTTAACTAATGGTGTAAGTTTAATTAGACTCTAAGACATTTAAAAACTGATATAGGTGTAGTTAAACAAGGCATGGAGGCTCGTGAAGCAGGTATTTTTTAAACATCTTATTGTGCCTTTATGTGTGTGAATGCATTAACAGAAAATATGGAGGAAGTAATTTTTTTCCAGAAACAAAGCTGAGATATTAAAAACTAACCAAAATACCTTGAAGGAACAAGAAAAGCCCTTTATAGAATTTAGCTGCCAAAAAAAGAACCTATATTTGTTCAAAATGATGCAGAAAAATGAGACAGAATTCTAGGACATTTAGAAAATATGGGAAAACTTACCCAGTAGTCAAAAAGAATGGAATTCTCTCAAAGATATAAAGAAATTAAAATCTTGTGAAATATGCATTATGGTCAAACAGACTAGGAAACCATTTGTCAAAAAAAAAAAGGAATACAGCAACAAGACTCGTGAAAATAATCCATTGAGATGTAGTTTACCTTATTGAAGCTAAGACACGTTATCATTACCTATACAGTATTTGTGAAATTCCTCGATAATAACAGAAATTTTCCAATGTTTTACAATTCAAAATAAAAGTCAGAGATGTGAAAGATATGATTGACAAGATGAAGCAAAATAAAACCTCAGAGTTAATAATATATGTTCATATTGATGTGGGAGAATACACTTGTGAAAATTTAGTAAACTGGAGTAACTCCACTGGCATAATAACGTATTATGTTTGTTACTACGTACCAAAGCAAAATGGAAAAGTCGAGATATCTATTACGATGATCTTTTATTGGACAAAACTCGAACCCTTTAATTTGATTCCGGATTGTAACAAGCAACGTGGAATGCAGTAATACTAACAGAAATTTATATAGGATGAGCTTAAAATAAGTAAACAGTTTGATGGCTTGACAACCTTGAAAGTGTCTTATTTATTTTAGGCCCTTCCTGTATATTAAGACACCTACTGAAATTCTGGACATAACTCCAGAAGGAAATGATGGGTGTATACTATATACATATAGAGAGAGAGAGAGAGAAGAGAGGAAGGAGGGGAGGAGAGGAGAGGAGAGGAGAGGAAGGAGGAGAGGAGAGGAAGGAGGAGAGGAAGGAGGAATGAGGAGANGTTTCTGCTATGCACTTGGCACCTCTGTATTCTTTACGAGGATAATTAGCCACTCAATCATGTAAACTACAGGGGGGCATGAAATCTGTGCAGCAGAGCAGAGAATTCCCTGATAAACTGTGGCCACAACACCTCCTGGCTGCATCGTCCTCCGAACGTGACTGACAAGTTTCTGATAGTTGGCATGGCAACACGCTTACTTACGGCCACACACAACACATTAGTGACGCACCTGAATGACCATTCACCAAATAAAAAGTTCAATTTTAAGTTTTACAGGGACAGTACCGGTTTTATGTTTTGTCCCATTGCCCCGGAACACTTTCTCGGGATATAAAAACGTTTCTGTTTTTAGAAATCAAACAATTGGTTATTATAATAGGGGTTTAATTTGTGTCAAAATTATGCTTACAACTTCTTAATTGTTAAGAATAAAAACTTGTTATCTANTTATAATAGGGGTTTAATTTGTGTCAAAATTATGCTTACAACTTCTTAATTGTTAAGAATAAAAACTTGTTATCTACTTCTGAACCGTTGCTGACACACACAAAACAAAGTTGTGAAAATGTAAAAGTTGAAACAGTTCATACAAAGTCAATCACATTTTCCAAGCTTGGAGTGCAATGAAAACTTGTCGACGCGAATGGGTAACTGCTTAGTTTTGATATTTTGACTGTGCACCAAAACTCTTTGTTCGTAACCTGTCTCATGTCTTAACGTATCTATGGAACTATTANTTTGATATTTTGACTGTGCACCAAAACTCTTTGTTCGTAACCTGTCTCATGTCTTAACGTATCTATGGAACTATTCTCAGTGATGTATGCTGTATGCAATAATTTGGTGTTGTTAATCGTTAAAAGAAAAGTGCCCCTTATATTTGTGGGTGCATTAGGTGGTGACTTTTGAAAATGCCAAAATGAAAGTGTTATTTTAGTGGTAAACTTCAACAAGATTTCCCATACCTTCGAAATGTAATAAAATATTATTGTTTATATTTCATAGTTATCTTAACAGCTGCCAGTAGACTACCCTACCCTTTAATATAATGAATTCTGAGGAATAAAATAATGATGTCTGTATGGCTATCTTTGTAGGGCTAACTAGTGTCCTAGATTTTTATTTTTCAAATCTGACCACCCTGGTTAANTTTTTTATTTTTCAAATCTGACCACCCTGGTTAAAAGTGTTCATGATGACAAAACCAATGAACATGGTAACTGAATCTGTTTGCAAACTGAGTCATATTTCAAATACTAAGCATGGTATAATAGGTGACGTGAACCAGGTGTTCACTGTTACCTTTGTGCCCACTGTAGCTGCCGCAGTAGTGTCCTCCACTCCGGATGCACCATACCAGCGCACATGTGTACAAGAATGATAGTGTGTTCAGTGTATATCAAGTGTATTTGTCCATGTGTGATAGAGCACCGTGTCATTAATTATTCATTTTACCAATTTAATCATTATTATTTACCAATATAGTTTTCACCAGTATAGTTATTTAGAGTTATGTGTATTTATTCAGTATTGATGTATACCATAATTATCGTGTGTCAAAACAATCATCACATACATAGCCAGCCAGGGACATGTGACATTTTCAAGTTGGCAATGCAGTGGCTGCTACGAGTCAATACTTACATTTAATATTAATATAATGATGTTATATTATGTAAGTACAAGGGTAATTGTGTTTTATTATGTAAATTGTGTTTAATTATGTTTATATAAGGTATATCATGTTTACATCCCATTAGCATTTAAGTCACATTTGTTTCATCTCTCCACCGCCAGGTGTCGGCCGTGCTTAGGTGGCACGAGCCGATGCATTGCTCAGGACAGTAGGCAACATCACATCGGCGCGAGCGGACGTGGTAAGTCTCTCGTTTCACAAGAACCTCGGCACCAGCCTCTCAGGCTGCATCACTCAACAATCGCATCATCATATCATTCACGAAGCAACTAGTACTTTTATGTTAAATCTCACCGAGGAGAGAGCAGCGTCACGCGCCTTAAGTAATTATATTCCAGCAGTGTGTTTATACGACCACGCGGTCACCACGTGTTTCATCAAAGTGTTCAATAAAATAATTATATACCTCTAAAAAAATTTAGTGCTTTATTAATTTAGGCGTGCGCAGCGGCCAAACAGCTCGCAATTTCATAGTATTTGACGTTGTATTACTAGAGAACCCCTGGGCCGTCGGCCGAACGACCCAAATAATCTCACCAGCTCACCGTAGGGCTGTGGCGCCGGGCAATTTATAATCATCACATTACAACTCTGGTATACGATCGCGTCATAGGTTATTATAAAAAACATTTATACACTCATTTTAAGTTCATGCAAAGTTTTCACTGTAAAATGTAATTGTACATTCAGCCAGTTATCCCTAAATTCAGATAAACTGGTTGTCAAGCCAGATGTTCAGAAATTTGACTTTTATAATGCTTCCAAATGCAAAAGTATTCACAATACTTTTTTTTAACTAGACAAATTAATCATTAAATTAGAAATTTGTGTATCAACACTAAAAATTTTTTTTTTGTCACTGCATTCATTAATTGCTGAAGAATGATGTAAATGGAAAATCTGAGCTTCTTACCCAAATAAAAGTTGTTTTCTATAGATCAAGTACCAAATGTTGTATGCTCATAAAGCAGTAAAACTTCTGAAAAGGCATGTACTGTGACTATTATTATTTCATAAATTGTGTCATAACTACACAATGAATTTCTTGTAGTTGCACCACAAAGTAACCTTCATAAAATACTCAATCATACAGGTGGCACGTCCCCTTTACCCGTGCCATTTTTTTTGCATACATCTAGCTTGGCGAACAGAAATGAAATGAGAATTAAATATATAGAATTGAAGTCTGTATTAATGCAATATGCCTCACAAAATTGCAGCAGTCTTACAGTCTGACACAAATAACAGTAAGTTGCGTTGAGAGATATGAGCGGCTCTTAACTAGCCGATGAGGGTTAAATGAGGCAAGAATGGAGCAGCACTGGAATGAAAGGGTGGGGGAAATGGAAACTGCTGATCCCCCAAGAAAACCCGCCGATCGGCAGCATTATCCGGCATGATTCACACTGAAAATCCGATAGTGGCCTGGGTGGGGATTGAACTCGGTTCACCGGGAGGCGAGCAGTCTAACCGATCAGCCCCCATGGCCCCAAAAAATATTTAAAAAATTTATTGCTACAAAGCTATTTTTTTAATAGCAATAGGGGAAATAAAAAATGTTTTTTTTTTGCCTAAGAACTAAAAGTTACAAGAGGTACATAGAAATGTGTGAATGCATTTTCATAGACGTGTTCATCTGCAACACCTTAAATTACAAAATTTTTCATATTGCATGTTATTGGTTCAGATACGTAGCAAGATTTGTAAGTGCTGAAGCGAAGCCTTCTCTCTTGTTTACTGCCACTGGTATCCGTCGGGAACAACGTTTTGGGGCAAGCAACATGGCCTTCAGCATTCCATCTCAGGGAACTAGTGCTATTCATTGATAACCTATGCAGCCCTTGTGGATAGCTGAAACTATACTCTCCTACCTCCTCACACCTACATTCTTACAATGGGTGTAATATTTTTGGTCATAAGGGTCTCTGTACCTATGAATTAACCTATTCTTCACAGGATCGTTTGGGGACTGGCTGGGTTCAAGTGGAGTTCCCCAAATGATGAGAGTCCTAAGTATGTACGTGTGATATTTCCTGGGGCACGTGCACAATAAAACCATGGAATCACACAACTCAAATCACCCAAAAGTCCAAAAGGCATAGAAACTGCCAAATGCAAACACACACTTATTTTAATACATATAAGACAAATTTCTGTAAATGTAGTAACTAATATATATTTAAAAAATATGCTGCCTTTGGTTTTAATATTTTAAAGGGTATCTACCACCTCACTAACATTTACTATTATGTTAATTTTATTATAAAATTTGACTTTAAACTTGATTCTTATAATCTTTATAATTAAATAGTTGCAGCATAGACAATGTTTCAAATCATTACAAAGTATTATTTGGAAATCACAAGTTCTTTAGAAGAATGTTTAATCCAAATGGAAACTTAAAATATTGCTAGTTCTGGCTTAGTTCGTATCACATAAGATGGCTTCTGGGCTGTTCACAGGGGCACAACCGACTGAAAGAACAAACAGGGGGCATAACCGACAAAGAACAAACAGGAGATTGCCTTGGGTCCAGTATGATAGGACAAACACACATACACCCAACATGACATACTGTGGGCATAGGCAAAGTGTATAAAACATGAGCACAGTATATGTCCAGCATTGCAGTGGAAACTACTGAATTACATCAAGTTGCTGTCTCCTGTCTGACATGGCAAACAGACTGTCCCGCAGACAACATCTAGACAACTACCCCGAGGTCAAATATTGGGAAGCTGTAAGAACGTCAAAGTGTGGATAGTGTGTCCAAGGAGTTCGAGATCATACACAACATCGTTACACAAACTTGGATGGCATTTCAAATTACAAGAACATCTGTAACAAGGTTAAGTAATGGTCAACCACAGCAACAGAGGCAAGGTATATTGTCCTGCAGAGAATGACAAGATTGATGGCAGACAGCAGTTGAAATCCCAATACACGTGCAACGCACTTCTGGATGCCCAATATTGCATTTCACAGTGGGTGGGTGGAGAGTCTTGAGCGGCTCTTAACAAGGTCTTCAGAGCCGACGAGGGTAAAATGAGGTGAGAATGAAGCAGTGCCGGAATGCAAGGGTGGGGGAACAGGAGATCCCCCAAAAAAAACCTGCCGACCAGCGGCATTGTCGAGCACGATTCTCACTTGCGAAAATCCAGGAGTGGCCCAACCGGGGATTGAACCTGGTTTGCCTGGAGGTGAGAAGGTTGTAATGACGCAATATTCTTAATTTTTCGGGACACGGGTGTAAAATTCTTTTGTGAGTATGAAGCTTTGGAAAGCTTCGTAATATTTTTATCAGGTTCCAGTTTAAAGTTGTGGTGGCTCGTTTCCCGTGATAGTTTATCCGGCAGACGTGTGCTTTTGTAGGTTATCGGGCGGACGTCTGCTGTTTACGTTTTATCAGGAGGACGGTTACAGTTTCCGTTTCGAACTTTGGAGTTTTTGTTAAGCGTCAGCATTAATTACATATTTTCAGGCAACATCGACAAGTTTTAGATCCTCCGGCGCAGTGTATGTTGATGGCGAATTTAATTTATGATCATGGCGTCGACAGTTTTAGTTCCTACGATGCAGTGTCGATAACGTTGTGGAGTGTGTACGTGGCCAGGCCATTATCTCAGGAGAGAGGGGTGATAAGCAGCACAAAAGAGGCGTCTGTCTGTCGCCCTTCAAGCAGTTGGAGCAGTGCTTCAGAGTCAGCCGGCGGCGAGGGCCGTTAGAAGCAGTTAATTCGGGCAATGCTAGTCTAGGTTGCGTCGTGTGTGAGAATAACCCCCAAATCTGCCACTAAACTATATTACTTTTATTTCTCTGCCGGTGTGGGAGGTAGCAGCATTATATTTATTTTGATGCAAGTTTGGAGACGTTAATAACCTGTGAACTACTGTGGCGTTGTTTCTGTACTCTTATATTTATCTGCGAGAGGTTTGTACTCTGCAAACCGGCAATTCGTCTGTGAACTGTGAAACTGCAATAGTTAAATAAACATAGATAACAAAATACTCTGGAACTTTATTTCTTAATCAATCGGCATCAATTGTGCTGAGTCTCGTATTTCTACCTTGAGCTAGCAGTGACAAAGTAAACATTCGGCAGTGTAAGCGGCCGAACGTTACAAGGTTAACAGCTTAGCAACCGCGATCCCCCATTTTACAGTGGCCACAAGAATGCACACAGGTGGTTTGTTTCCTTGGCAACCAGTACGGTGTGTGCCATTGACACCTACCCGTCGGAGACAGCATTTACTGTGGTGCCGGGAACACAAGGATTGGGTATCTCAGCAATGGCATCTAGTGCTCTTTACGGACGAGAGTAAATTTAATATCACTAGTGATTCTGAATAACTATACATCTGAATGTGCCAGGAAAAAATGAAACCTCCCCTCCAACATCATTAAAAGGCAGGTGGTGGAGTTCTCATTTGGGAGGCATAATACTTTGTGGCCGTACAAAGCTACACATCTTCCAAGGAGGTCCAGTCACTAGTGACCACTATTGCATAGGGATTCCCATTCCTAACATGCATATTTTCCATGAATGCCAGCATTACACTTCAATGTACAATAACTGTTGCAGAGTGAAGATATTCACCACAAGGATTGAACCACATGGTCCTCAGACCTAAATCCAATTGAAAGCATGTGNAGCAATGGCATCTAGTGCTCTTTACGGACGAGAGTCAATTTAATCTCACTAGTGATTCTGAATAACTATACATCTGAATGTGGCAGGAAAAAATGAAACCTCCCCTCCAACATCATTAAAAGGCAGGTGGTGGAGTTCTCATTTGGGGAGGCATAATACTTTGTGGCCGTACAAAGCTACACATCTTCCAAGGAGGTCCAGTCACTAGTGACCACTATTGCATAGGGATTCCCATTCCTAACATGCATATTTTCCATGAATGCCAGCATTACACTTCAATGTACAATAGCTGTTGCAGAGTGAAGATATTCACCACAAGGATTGAACCACATGGTCCTCAGACCTAAATCCAATTGAAAGCATGTGGAACAGTGTCAGGAGATGCACGGCAGCTTGCAGCTTGCAATCAGCAGCCAACAATTACTTTTGCATCTGTGATCAGCACTACAAGAGGAATAGGCTGTGATGCCTCCAGAGCTCATAGAAAACCTCACAATGAGCATGAATGGACAGTGAAAATCATGCATCACAATCAGGGGTTATCATATCTTCTAAAGATGACTGAATTTTTCTTGCCTGCCACCTATTACTTGGACTTTCCTGTCTTCGGTCCTGTAGTGCTCACAACCCACTTTTGAATTAAAGACTTTTGCTTCCTTTGGATTTCTTTCTTTGTCAGTGTTGTTTACCTTTCCCTTAATCTTACACCGCAACAATGTCATGGCATGCCTTTTACCCATTTGAAATCTTGCAGCGTAACTTTACATGTAAAAACTTGTCCCGTCCTTAATTTTTGCACACTAGTGTATGTAGACTTATACATATTCCTGAAAAAGATATGTTTATGAAAGAAAGAGTACACAATTATTATTTTTCATATTAAAATTATTAATTATCAAAGTAAGTTTTGATAAATTTTTATTACTACAACCATAAGACTTGCCAATCTGCAGTAAAATGAATCCTCTCGAGACATGCTACCTTGTGAACATATTTATCTATAACACACTTGTAGGTTGTTCACTGTAAACTGAGCACTTCTGACAGATATGCTTAAGATCTACTTACATGCACACTGCGTATTCTTCCGCCATATGTAAAATTAGCNTGAGCACTTCTGACAGATATGCTTAAGATCTACTTACATGCACACTGCGTATTCTTCCGCCATATGTAAAATTAGCATTGCCATGGGTCTGATAGATTTATTCATGTGCCGGTCAACTGAAAATTGTTTAATTAGTAAAGTAAATCTTTTACAAATTTGCTAATTTTAAACTTATGTGCATTAAAAGTTCAGAAAGCAAAATAATCATGTTGGTGTTCAGAAAAGTTTGCATAACACGGAACTGCACGCGTGCTCTCCATCATTACCAACTTTACTGGGCACACGACAATCAGTGTGACTGCCCTTTAACGTGGGGATAGCAAAACTTTTCGAAGGTTTATCACTAAAAAGTGCTCACTTAAACATGAACAGCCTACAAAATACATAGTCATGTCTATAAGTAGAACTGGAAACTTGTGACATTTATACAATTCAAAAACTTTGCATGGGTTTCTGAGAATTGCAGAACCCAGTAGAAAACTTGCATTTTACTTTAATCACCATTTCTGTCCCAGACTCTGAAAATGATAAGAAACTCTTCAGACGAAAATTTCACACACAGATAGTGAGAGGGAGACACCAGTGATGGGGTCTTTATTCAAGCCTGTCTTCAGATTGCTTCTAGTTGAACTCCAACTTACCTCACCGGTTCTTCTGACCGCCTGGGAATCACAGGTATGTCTCTTCAGGTACAGCAGCTAGTTCCACGAAGCAACAGCAACACAACAGCACAATGCAGCAACACAAAAAATCTTAACAAGTAATGAAACAAGGTACAGCAGGTTAAAAAGTTAACTAAACCATTTTGAAGGCCTTTTAGAAGCCACATTAAAATTTGTTTCGAGTGCATTTTCTACTCATTTGCCTCCACAAATGACGTTGGAGCTGTCTGAAATGCATGCGGTGTACTTCGAGGACTGAAGGTCAAAAAACACACGTACTACTTACGGCCTTTCCCCACAAATTTGCAACCACTTCAAACAGNCTTCGAGGACTGAAGGTCAAAAAACACACGTACTACTTACGGCCTTTCCCCACAAATTTGCAACCACTTCAAACACAGAAATATGCCGATGTTCAAGTGTCTTATTTTATTAAAAGTTCACAATAGGAATATTATTACATATTCTTGTGCACGTAGTTGTCATTAATGCATGTATAGTGTTCTTGAAAGCATGCTTAAAAACAACTGTTCGCTGAAAGTTCTAACTTGAACGGTGATACTTAGCTGTTATAGGAGAACATGCTGTGATTAACTGATTTGCACCGAATTCAGGCAACAAGTTATACTTCTGTAGTCCATATACGAGACAAGGGTTTGTCACAAATTTTCAAACTAACAGCCATGCAAATATTTTAGGTTAGTATGCTCCCAAACAATTTCAACCAAACTTTATATGCTGGCAGTATCTATGACAAACACTGAATGTACTAATAACCTGTCCATCCACCATTTATGAAGATAGCATCAATGAGAAAACTGAGCTTCTATGCCAAATGTCAAGGACCAATCAAACAATTCCCACTAAATTTTGCACACATTATAGCTATGGTACCCTATTTATGGCATACATAACACTTTACTGACTTTGACACTTATTTTCCAATTGGAGGTTATATCCATAATTAATATAAGTTTTTCATATCTATTAAACAATCTCACTAAATTCAACCAAACACTATGCTGACAGTATCTATTAGAATCATAATATAAACCTATACAGAGCCTTTTTGTCTTTTTTCAAACAATAGTGCAAAATAAAAAAATAAAATTTTTATGCCATACCAATTAACCAAAGCCCAACCAATTCTTCATGTAAGTAGCACCACGGTAGACCACGTAAACTAACATGATTTAAGTGGCTCAGGCACTTATTTTCAAAATGATTACTCTGTAAATATTTGATGTTAGTAAACCCCATCTGCCATAACATTAGACTGGTTACAATCAAATTTGTTGCGTATCTTACAAGTGTGCAAAACACAAGTCAAATTATACATATTGTGTAGGTAGTTACTTCCAGCAAATTAAAAAACGAATTTTGTATCCCGTAGTTTTCCAATAACTATCTGTCAAAATCTGAATTACAAACAAGAATCGCTGGTCGATATTCCTGGGTTTATTAAACAACAATTTTACAAGGTTTCCCTGATTTCCCTGGCAATTTTAACTTTCCTGACCTTACGGAATGTGGACACCCTGAACAACCTGCAAACTTCAATTAGCCTGTTTAGTGTTAATTATGTCCCATGTGATCTTACTGGTAGAACAGATAGAGGTCGTCTGGGCCACATATATATCTGCCTGCGTTGTGTGGAAATGCTTCCGGAAGAAATACAATGCTTTAGTGAAACTGCCCCATGATAAGTCTATTTACTGCCCAGAATTTGGCATTCCAGCCAAATACACTGCGGTGGTTGACCGAGAGGTTGCAACCTACTGCAGTGCTTTAAGTATGAACCCGATAAGTTGAACTCTATTATTACATGCAAGACAAACATTAATTATGATCTGGGAACCAAGCAATAACACTGACCAGCAGCCATTTTGGTGCCAACGATTTTTCAACTGTTCCTGGGTAAGTTTTGGGTGCAGAATCCAAAATAGCCATTAGTTTTAGTCTCTCAGATCTAGTTTTTGAGATAGGCTATGTTTACTATTTTTGAAGTAGCTATACACACATTCATTACTTATCACTTTAAATTTTTCTTTTATACGACTTTCTAGCATGGAGTTTACTTAGACAGTCTCGCTGAAGACTCCAACAGTAGTCAGCCATCATGTGGCTAATCAATCGCCCTTGATATCGATCTTCCATAGTTTTTATGTCCTGATGGAATCTTTCTCCCTGTTCTTCACTACAATCACCTAGGTTAGGATATGTCCATTTGTGTCTATTGTTCCGATTAATACCTTTGATATTTACGAGACAAAAGTAGAAGTCATTGTGATGGTTTCGTGGTTCCCTCCAAATCATTGGTACTCCAAACTTTAGGCACTGTCTCTTTCCCATGATCCACTGTCGCAAATGTTCAACACATGTTTTACATACAAAATGTGGAGCCCAAGATTTATCCTGGTCTCCCAAATGGGCGCCAAAGTATGCCAGATAAGCCTTTTCCACAAAGTGAGAAATACGTTTTCTACTTTCTTTCAAAATGTATTCGCCACATACATAACAAAACACGTTTGGATGATTTACACAGCTACGTCTGCTTGTGGATGCCATGGTTTTAGTTCACTGTTTTAATACTAAAGAACAGCACAAATCAACACGAAATAATAGCACAACTTTACTCACAAAAGCTCAATAACATACTGAGCCGGGTAAGGCAGAGGTAGACAAAAAGTAACATGGGCCAAGGGTTAACGAGTGGGGATGAAGCAGGTATAAGCAGGTCGGTCGAATCATGGGCAATTCCAGGTATATCTGGCTAATTTGATTTTAATTTGAGGTATGACATTTCTATTTTGACCTCAAAAGATATTTTTATTTCTTTACTTATGCCTTTTATCAGAACTAAAATCAATTAGCCCGTATCTCAAAAACTAGAGCTGATAGACTAAATATGATAGCATTTTTGGAATCAGCACATTAAATATCCCAAATCAGTTCTTCGTTTTCCGGCACCAAAATTTTTTTTCCCCATTTTGTTAGCCAGTGTAATCAATGTGAGTCGCCTACCTCTTCAAGCAAAAGAAAGCACACATAAATTATTCACATTATGCGACTGTTGGTCGTATTCTCTATAATATCAACGGCAGTAGAAGTAGTCAAATAGTAAAAAGCAATAGTACTGAATTGCATTCAAATATTAAGAAAAATTAATGTTCTTGAAGCAAAAAGAAGACTGCACTACGGTGATATGCTGTCTAGGGCCAAATATTCTTTAGGAAAAAANCTTCGAGGACTGAAGGTCAAAAAACACATGTACTACTTACGGCCTTTCCCCACAAATTTGCAACCACTTCAAACAGAAATATGCCAATGTTCAAGTGTCTTATTTTATTAAAAGTTCACAATAGGAATATTATTACATATTCTTGTGCACGTAGTTGTCATTAATGCATGTATAGTGTTCTTGAAAGCATGCTTAAAAACAACTGTTCGCTAAAAGTTCTAACTTGAACGGTGATATTTAGCTGTTATAGGAGAACATGCTGTGATTAACTGATTTGCACCGAATTCAGGCAACAAGTTATATGTACTTCTGTAGTCCATATACGAGACAAGGGTTTGTCACAAATTTTCAAACTAACAGCCATGCAAATATTTTAGGTTAGTATGCTCCCAAACAATTTCAACCAAACTTTATATGCTGGCAGTATCTATGACAAACACTGAATGTACTAATAACCTGTCCATCCACAATTTATGAAGATAGCATCAATGAGAAAACTGAGCTTCTATGCCAAATGTCAAGGACCAATCAAACAATTCCCACTAAATTTTGCACACATTATAGCTATGGTACCCTATTTATGGCATACATAACACTTTACTGACTTTGACACTTATTTTCCAATTGGAGGTTATATCCATAATTAATATAAGTTTTTCATATCTATTAAACAATCTCACTAAATTCAACCAAACACTATGCTGACAGTATCTATTAGAAGCATAATATAAACCTATACAGAGCCTTTTTGTCTTTTTTCAAACAATAGTGCAAAATGAAAAAATAAAATTTTTATGCCATACCAATTCTTCATGTAAGTAGCACCACGGTAGACCACGTAAACTAACATGATTTAAGTGGCTCAGGCACTTATTTTCAAAATGATTACTCTGTAAATATTTGATGTTAGTAAACCCCCATATGCCATAACATTAGACTGGTTACAACCAAATTTGTTGCTTATCTTACAAGTGTGCAAAACACAAGTCAAATTATACATATTGTGTAGGTAGTTACTTCCAGCAAATTAAAAAACGNTATCTTACAAGTGTGCAAAACACAAGTCAAATTATACATATTGTGTAGGTAGTTACTTCCAGCAAATTAAAAAACGAATTTTGTATCCCGTAGTTTTCCAATAACTATCTGTCAAAATCTGAATTACAAACAAGAATCGCTGGTCGATATTCCTGGGTTTATTAAACAACAATTTTACAAGGTTTCCCTGATTTCCCTGGCAATTTTAACTTTCCTGACCTTACGGAATGTGGACACCCTGAACAACCTGCAAACTTCAATTAGCCTGTTTAGTGTTAATTATGTCCCATGTGATCTTACTGGTAGAACAGATAGAGGTCGTCTGGGCCACATATATNTAGCCTGTTTAGTGTTAATTATGTCCCATGTGATCTTACTGGTAGAACAGATAGAGGTCGTCTGGGCCACATATATGCTTCCGGAAGAAATACAATGCTTTAGTGAAACTGCCCCATGATAAGTCTATTTACTGCCCAGAATTTGGCATTCCAGCCAAATACACTCCGGTGGTTGACCGAGAGGTTGCAACCTACTGCAGTGCTTTAAGTATGAACCTGATAAGTTGAACTCTATTATTACATGCAAGACAAACATTAATTATGATCTGGGAACCAAGCAATAACACTGGCCAGCAGCCATTTTGGTGCCAACGATTTTTCAACTGTTCCTGGGTAAGTTTTGGGTGCAAAATCCAAAATAGCCATTAGATTTAGTCTCTCAGATCTAGTTTTTGAAATAGGCTATGTTTACTATTTTTGAAGTAGCTATACACACATTCATTACTTATCACTTTAAATTTTTCTTTTATACGACTTTCTAGCATGGAGTTTACTTGGACAGTCTCGCTGAAGACTCCAACAGTAGTCAGCCATCATGTGGCTAATCAATCGCCCTTGATATCGATCTTCCATAGTTTTTATGTCCTGATGGAATCTTTCTCCCTGTTCTTCACTACAATCACCTAGGTTAGGATATGTCCATTTGTGTCTATTGTTCCGATTAATACCTTTGATATTTACGAGACAAAAGTAGAAGTCATTGTGATGGTTTCGTGGTTCCCTCCAAATCATTGGTACGCCAAACTTTAGGCACTGTCTCTTTCCCATGATCCACTGTCGCAAATGTTCAACACATGTTTTACATACAAAATGTGGAGCCCAATATTTATCCTGGTCTCCCAAATGGACGCCAAAGTATGCCAGATAAGCCTTTTTCACAAAGTGAGAAATACGTTTTCTACTTTCTTTCAAAATGTATTCGCCACATACATAACAAAACATGTTTGGATGACTTACACAGCTACGTCTGCTTGTGGATGCCATGGTTTTAGTTCAGTGTTTTAATACTAAAGAACAGCACAAATCACAATGAAATAATAGCACAACTTTACTCACAAAAGCTCAATAACATACTGAGCCGGGTAAGGCAGAGGTAGACAAAAAGTAACATGGGCCAAGGGTTAACGAGTGGGGATGAAGCGGGTATAAGCAGGTGGGTCGAATCATGGGCAATTCCAGGCATATCTGGCTAATTTTATTTTAATTTGAGGTATGACATTTCTATTTTGACCTCAAAAGATATTTTTATTTCTTCACTTATGCCCTTTATCAGAACTAAAATCAATTAGCCCGTATCTCAAAAACTAGAACTGATAGACTAAATCTGATAGCATTTTTGGAATCAGCACATTAAATATCCCAAATCAGTTCTTCGTTTTCCGGCACCAAAATTTTTTTTTCCCATTTTGTTGGCCAGTGTAATCAATGTGAGTCGCCTACCTCTTCAAGCAAAAGAAAGCACACATAAATTATTCACATTATGCGACTGTTGGTCGTATTCTCTATAATATCAACGGCAGTAGAAGTAGTCAAATAGTAAAAAGCAATAGTACTGAATTGCATTCAAATATTAAGAAAAGTTAATGTTCTTGAAGCAAAAAGAAGACTGCACTACGGTGATATGCTGTCTAGGGCCAAATATTCTTTAGGAAAAAAAACTGATAGCATACCTACAATATAGTTAAACTATGATTTAAATAATTCATGTTTAATAAGTTGCCACCACTTAGCCCCAAAACATGTTTTTCAATCATTTATCTTATTGGAGTCACTATTTTTTTAGGGTCCTTTCAATAGTGCTGTGAAAGTATTCACATAAGACTGTGTAGTGGTGAAGAAGCTGCCAGTATTCGCGTTACCCACAACACAGCACAGCTCTCCGAGATATGTTCCTATTTACCAACCTCTCTACGCTTACATTCTGTATCAAANTTACCCACAACACAGCACAGCTCTCCGAGATATGTTCCTATTTACCAACCTCTCTACGCTTACATTCTGTATCAAATTATAAGTGTTTCCAGAAAATTTATGCTAAACATTTTACACACAGAAACCGGACTATTACATAAAGACCTTTCCATTCTAAGATTACAAATTATTAAAAACAGTTTACTACAACTCAAATTACACCTGTACAATTCCTATCAACTTTTTGTATTTATCTAGTGCCAATCCTACCCAACAAACACAGCAAAGTACAAAGAATTTGAATCTCACCAACAAAATTGGCCAAACAAATTATGGAAATAATCAACATGCATGCCTGTCTGTGCAACAGTTATGCACCTACAAGATATGTAATATAAAAGACAGCTATGACAGGCGNATCAACATGCATGCCTGTCTGTGCAACAGTTATGCACCTACAAGATATGTAATATAAAAGACAGCTATGACAGGCAGCCTGTCTGTACCTTACAACCACTGCAATTTCTGCTTCACCCCAGACTGCCAGATAGGAAAACTCTTCGCACCTTCTGCTTCCTGTCAGTTCGTGGTTGTTAACACACACTAGCAGGTAAAGACCCCATTACTCCCAATCAGTTGGATGCATAAATGTGACAGAAAGGCTTAAAAAGTCCATAGTTTTGAGTCACAACCCCTCTCTCCCTCTCTTCTACACTTGTATGCTCTTCATACCCACAAATCAGGTTCGATTGCCGGCATTGTCGCTCGGATTTTCGCACATGGGAAATGTGGCAGATGTCCCCACAGGCCAGCTGGTTTTCTTGGTGCAATCCCATTTCCCCTATCCTTGCATTCCACCAAGCAGTACAACGGGAACCCTGCACGTCATTTCAGAACCTTGTGTGTAGATATGCAGAGGCGAAAGGTATATGGGTCAGTGTCGCCCTCAACATGCCCTAGGTTCTGTGCCTCAATGGCCAAAACCGCTCCAGATGCAAAGGACTCTTAGGTGCTAAACAAAACCAATTCACTCTCCACACCGTCAACTGACACTAACAGTTAAGATCTTATACTTCTGCAAATTACAACAAACCTCTAACAAACTTAAATAACTGAACAGCTGATCTAAAAATATTGAGTACAGAAATTTGTTAAGAGAGATTTACTGCTAGTCTTAATGACAGCCATGCATGAATGCATATGCCTAAGGGCCGGTATAACATCAGCGTCCAGGCATATATTGACATATGCCTGGACGCTGCTTCAAGGGTTTCAGTACAATAACATAAGTCATCAAGGGAACTAACTTCATGCCCCACGCTATACAACTCCACAGTAGCTACGTACAATTTTTGGTATTCTCTGTAGCCATCCATACAAAATGCATGTACAGGAAAAGAGACAATGGGCTGCTGAAATACCATGAACATTTTTTAAAACTGAGATACCTGTCTTCCTAGGTCAACAAATAATGTGCAGAACCCTAATAAAGCCATTTCATTCCAGAACACCTCAATATTTTCTGCTTGGGGAAAAAAAAAAAAAAAAAAAACTATTTTTTTTTGATAAATATTTATTTATTCATCAATATCTATTTTGTTGCCTTCAAAGTAATCCCCCTCAGATATAATACATTTGTCCAGCGCTTTTTCCAACCCTCGAAGCACTTCTGATATGCGCTTTTTGGTATGGCCTCGAGCTCTCCCAGCTATGCGGTCTTTATCTCCTCAATCGTGGCAAACCTCCGTCCTTTCATTGGTCTCTACAGTTTTGGGAACAGGAAAAAGTCGCAGGGGGCCAAGTCCGGTGAATATGGTGGCTGAGGCATAATTACGGTGTTGTTTTTGGCCAAAACATCACGAACAAGCAACGATGTGTGAGCAGGTGTATTATTGTTATGCAAAAGCCATGAATTTTTTTGCCACAAATCCGGGCGTTTTCTTCGTATTGCTTCACGCAAACGGCGCATAACTTCAAGGTAATATTCCTTATTCACCGTATGACCTTTTGGCAAGAACTCACTATGAACCACGCCATTGTAATCGAAGAAAACAGTGAGCTAAACCTTCACATTTGACCAAACTTGGCGTGATTTTTTCGGTCTTGGCTCTTCTGGCCGCTTCCATTGGGATGATTGGGCTTTGGTTTCAGTTTCAATGTCATAACCATAAACCCATGTTTTGTCACCAGTTATGACCCTTTTGAGCAAATCTGGATCGTCGTTGACGTCATTCAACAGCTCCTGAGCGATGCTCATGCAACAGTGCTTTTGATCAAACAAACTTCGCTGCCACACGTTTCATACCCAAAACATCCGAAAAAAATTGCATGGTATGAGCCAACCGATATGCCGACATCCTCAGCAACTTCTCTAATAGTGATTCGACGATTCTCCATAACAATTTTCTTCACTGCTTCAACATTTTGATTGGTTGTTAACGTGCTGGGGCATCCAGGGCGGGCATCGTCATTAACATCTTCTCGGCATTCTGTGAAGAGCTTGTACCACTTATAAACATTTTTTTTGCAAAGTAGACTCGCCAAATGCCACAGTCAACATTTTAAGTGCGCCAGGGCACTTAATTTTATTTTTCACACAAAATTTAATACAGATTCTTTGATCTATTTTTTTGGATAGCAAAAAATTGCCAAGCACACCAAAACACGTCTAACCTTTATATCTGTCAAAACAAACTAAAATGCAAAATGGCTGATAATGTCAACATAAGTTGGGGACATGTGTACAAACATAACAGAAAAAAAAAATGATAATAGAATGTACGTAGCCCACAAACTTTGAAAAGTCACCTTTTGTTTTAAATGTACCTCTTATAATTAAATGTGTGTACCAATATCACTTTATTACTTCTTTCTAACATCTACAGTTTTGAGAGTGAAAATGAATACAGCCGGAGTTTTTACTTTGTTTTACATCACTTAGATGGAATGTTCCAATACAGAACCATTAAAGTACAAAAGTGACTTTCAGAATGTATTTGTATTTATTATTACAACATAAAACTAGAGGTTACTGATATAATTAATAAGCCTACTTTTCTCTACATGGGTGCAAATACTTTTCAAAACATTCTTAAAAGCTAAGATGGTAGGTAGTTCTTGACATCTTATTGACAACAATATCATTAGGGATGGAACCAGAAACATATGCAACAGTAGTGAGACAATTACAAACACACACATGCCTCATCTGAGACACCAACCCTGAAAACCTCATACCATAAGCCAGTGTAATCAACTGCATTACGGAAGTAGGATCCGGAGCGTCAACTTTAGAAGTAATCAGTCTTAATGTTTTGAGTTTACCTACTAACTTGANTTGACATCTTATTGACAACAATATCATTAGGGATGGAACCAGAAACATATGCAACAGTAGTGAGACAATTACAAATACACACATGCCTCATCTGAGACACCAACCCTGCAAACCTCATACCATAAGCCAGTGTACAATCAACTGAATTACGGAAGTAGGATCCGGAGCGTCAACTTTAGAAGTAATCAGTCTTAATGTTTTGAGTTTACCTACTAACTTGANATTACGGAAGTAGGATCCGGAGCGTCAACTTTAGAAGTAATCAGTCTTAATGTTTTGAGTTTACCTACTAACTTGAAATATTTACAGGGCTGGCTGTCATTTTAAAAACAAGTGTCTGACCCACTTATAACATACCAGTTTACATCACCTGCCACAGTACTACTTGTTTGCCAAATTTGGTAGGAAACATTTCCTCGATATACAACAAAAAACTTTATTTCTTCATGTGATGCTATCTTAAAAAATGATAGACATATATGATGCTTGAAATAGATACTTTCAGCATACAAAATCTGATTGAAATTGGCTGAACGGTATGGTAGATATGCCAAATAAATCTGNTGAAATAGATACTTTCAGCATACAAAATCTGATTGAAATTGGCTGAACGGTATGGTAGATATGCCAAATAAATCTGAAATATGTGCATGGCAACCATTTTGAAGATAAGAGCCTAACAAGTTTCAATAGCATATGTTTACATGGCCTGCAATAGTATTGTTTATGTGCCAAATTTTACATTGGTGGAGCAGTTATTACGTTACTNGCATATGTTTACATGGCCTGCAATAGTATTGTTTATGTGCCAAATTTTACATTGGTGGAGCAGTTATTACGTTACTTTTTCATGCGGTACTATCTTCCGAAATGGCACACCAACATCTATCTCTAAATTTAATGCTTACCTGATGCACTGTTGGGGCACACGTGCACGCCCAAGCACGCACACACACGCAAGCACGCGTTCTCATATGACTTTCGTTCCTTTGGAAAGTAGGCTAATGACACTGCTACTACTAAAAGTCCCCTAGAGATGTTTTTCCAACAAAAAGACTGCACGACTCTTAAAATGCTTGCATGTAGAGATAACGCAGCATATAGTGCCGATGTCACCCTATCACTTCTGAGCTCCTAGACTTCGATAAGAAAAATATCTCCAGACAGGCAACACTCGAAGGCTCATCTTGAGTATTAATTTGCTCCTCAACTGAATCTGCAACTCTGGCCCAAACTCGCACCAAGCATCAGTAGCATTACCTGTTGAAAGTTCAGTTGGCCAAATCGTTTTAAAAGCATTAATCTGTCACAGATGTGCGGATGGTGGCCTAGTTGAAGAGCCTCCCCATCTTCACTTCCACGTCCAATCCTTGGTTAGTCTTCCGTGTTTCAGCTGTTAACATTTGGAAATCGTCAAAATTAGTGTTCAGTGCTCTAGTGTCAACCGTTACCGTGGGTTCATTTCACTTGCAAATGACCCCCACAACTGCCAAAGTTGATTATTAGTATTTCAGAGGGAAATGAGGCAATAAACCACAGTAACTAAGACAACCCCTGGGAGTGGTTCTAACCTCGTCCATACATCAGGCCATGATCCCATGGAGCAACAAGCCTTATCAAACTGAAATCATGACATCCAAGGACAACTTCACTCCACTTATAAACGAGAACACCAACGGGTGTACCATAATAACATTACAAACCAAAACACAGTCTAATCCTGCACTGAAAAAGTTCCAAATCCTGGCTCATCCCTACCAGCAGTAGGTGTCAACCTGAATCTCGGTAAGCACTATGTTAATTTTTTTTTATTTCAAAATTTGTTTGTCTTGCCCTTATAAATATACTTTTAAAAACTGAGAAACAAAGAACTAACAATTGCCACAAATTTTATATACAATAAAAAAGCAGCTTTTAGAATTTAAGGCATTACCTTTTCCTTTTCGTAAGCATAACACAGAATTCAACATCCCCCACCCCCTCCCAAAAAAAANGAATTTAAGGCATTACCTTTTCCTTTTCGTAAGCATAACACAGAATTCAACATCCCCCACCCCCTCCCAAAAAAAGGCTAATGCATAATGTATTAATAAATTCTTCATCCTAGAGTTACAAACTAAAAGTATGTTTTCAAAATTGTATTACTTAGACTTCCGTTACCCAGTAGACACTTTTATTAGCTCAGTCAGACATGAAATATACCATGGATACAGCCAAGCTACAGCAATGCAAGATTCTGTGGACTCGAGAGCCACAAGTGCAGACAACCAGATTAATGGAAGTGTAAACAGAACATAAATAAAAAAAATTCAAGGTCTACTCATCCAGTAAAGAGGAGGAATATAAATCTGTACACTTTTCCCACCCAAGGGTCCACACAAAGTAAGGCTTCCACTAAATACATTAAAAAACAAGTAGTAGAATAAAGTATGAGGGAGAAAAATTAAGTATCCAGAGAATAAAAAAAATCAGAATTTAAAAAAAAAAATTTAGGTACAAAAATTAAGACACATTAACTTTTTTGCTTCTCTTAATATTACAGCTTACAAATGTTTATGGGCTATTGACAGTCGAGTGAAAACTTATGAAAGCCCTCTCATTTGGAATAAAGTCAATAAATATATTTTATTTTAGCCTTAGACGTTCCAAGTGCGGTGGAATCTATACACTTGTGTTTATTACTTACATGGCAATATATATTTTAAAATGTGGTTAAAGGATAAAAAACGGCTGAAATAAAAAAGTAACTTGGGATTAAAAGTGCTCACTTTTTCGTGAATAGCCTATAAGAGCATAAACACACAAAATGCTATTACTTGTCTATGTAATGTTCATTATTTATTTGCAACACCAATGCTACAAATTGTTCCACGTTCACAGGCACAAAAAAAAAAATTTAATACAAAAAAAAAATCCTTCTATGGCACATGTCCACTCGTTACAGTACAGTATTTATCTAGATTCTCTGGAGCCACAAAAGTAGCAGAGTCTACTTGAGCAAGTTTCACACCAGNGTTACAGTACAGTATTTATCTAGATTCTCTGGAGCCACAAAAGTAGCAGAGTCTACTTGAGCAAGTTTCACACCAGGAGGAATTAAATCAGAAGGGATGTTGGGAACAGACTTTGATGTACTTGGGATAGGGTTGGTAGTACTCATAGATATGGGTTTTAGCACACTTATGTTGTCCAGCTTGAAGCCAACAGGCGGAATGAAAATGCCACCCATTGCGATCCCTGGGGCACCAAGCATCGTTCGTGATGACTCCCCACTCAGTCCGATTAGCGACGAAGGTGAGGGGAACTTCCCGGATGCGAAGAGGGCACTGGCAATGTCTGAGCCAATCATGAGGCTTGTTGTCGGTGTGATGGTGTTACTGACGCCAGCATTACTGCTGCCACTACTGGCGATGACGCTGCTCAAACTACCGCTTCCACCAGCAGTGATAACACTACCAATGGTACTAGCAGCACCACTAGCAATAACACCACCAATGGTGTTGGCACTGCCACCAGTGATGACACTGCCGATGGTATTGGCAGTTCCACTGGTGATGACACTACCCATGTTACCCCCACCAGCAATAACACTACTAATATTTCCACNATGGTATTGGCAGTTCCACTGGTGATGACACTACCCATGTTACCCCCACCAGCAATAACACTACTAATATTTCCACCGGCGAAGATGCTGCCAACATTACCACTGCCGGTTATGAGGCTGCCGACATTGGCACCACTTGCGATGACGCTGCTAATGTTGCCGCTGGTGATGATGCCTCCGCTGGCACCTGCCTTCATAGATGCAGGTACAGGGATGCTGGGGACGAGGAGGTTCNGCCGCTGGTGATGATGCCTCCGCTGGCACCTGCCTTCATAGATGCAGGTACAGGGATGCTGGGGACGAGGAGGTTCACACGTTCAACAGGAGCACTTGTGCTCACAATGGAGGAGATCTCCATTGGCGTGTTGGTGCGAGCTTCTGTACCACTTGAGCCTGGGGCTACCAACTCCTGGATGAAGCTCCACAAGATCCCATCACTCTGATCGCGGGGAAATTTTGATGTCAGTGTCGTCTGCAAGCATTACAGAAAATATTACAATTAGTATCACACATAAATTTTTATATTATTATATCTGAACAAATTCAAATCAGCATCCTGTTTTTTCATGACACAAGGAAAGAGCCTGATGGTATGTAAATCCTGCTGTCTTTCTCAAGGGATACATCTGTTACTTCCAATTAGCCAGAAAAACATACTGTCATGAAATAGGAATAGAAGAGCGATATAAAGAAAACTGAGGTGCTAATTGGAGGACCCAGATGAATCTCACACACCGCATCAGCATCTACCAAATCACCCTCAAGATAATCCCTGTATGAGAATTCCACACATTCATGAGACGATAACAAATGACAAACAAGGAAAAGTTGATTCCAAAATTGTCATGTGGAAAAAAAATGTGTGTACACAACAACAACATACAAATATATGGATGGCTTTAAGATACAAACAATAAGGCATAATACTAAAACATGAACACATGTAATAAAAAAAAATAAACATAATAAATACAGATCAACAAATATTCAATAAAGTTCCACACTCAAGAAAACAAGCATTCCTCCTCTATACTGAAAAACTTAAATTTTTGTTTAAATTTTCTGAAAGTCTGAGAAAAATATACTACAGTTAATTGTGATTTTACAATATCCAAAATGGATTGATTTACTAAAACACACTATGTATATACTGATGCATGATGCGTATTTGCACTATTTCTTTTTTTCAACTTTGTATCATCATGTGCGCGCAGTACAAACCCCAACAGGCCACCACCAATGCCCACATTCCGTCTCCTTGAACACCCCCAAATTGCCACCACAAGGGCCAGCATTCCACCTCCTTGTACATGTTGGACACCTAGAGAGCAAAATGCACATCAAGAGGAATAGTCATGCTAATTGCCCCCACCTAGAAAATTCCTGTGAGAAGGAATAGCAGCTGGCAACACAAGTGCGTTGCCGCTAAGTGGGCGGCGGATACAGCCTGCACACAAGGAAACTATCCTGCTTCCGACTTTCCCCGTTAACAGCCAGTACTGTACCGCCCACACAGGGAGGAGCCACCCCGCCAGCCACACGACAGCCGAAAGAACCAGACACACACCCCCAGCCAGGTGTGTAAAAGGCCTCGCACTACGGCAGCATTGCAGTCTCTCTAAGGAGCTCGCCTTAGCATCAGTCATGCTAAGGCTACCTGCTCTCTCTTCCTCCACGAGAAGAACCCCTAGTGATCTATAGTGACCAACACCTGACGTCTTCAAGCACGTGCTGCAGCCCCGAAGAGTCGACATTCCCCCCTATTGACATTGCCGTCAACACTTATACACCGTCTTACCCTAGTCCCTTAGAACAACCAAGTTTCAGTTACGGTCCAAGTTGTTATCACCGCAAACTAATTGTTGCTCTCGCTCTTCAAGCTGACAGACCCCTTCACCTGTTTCTATTTATCTTTAATCCCCCTTCAATAGATTATCCAGTGCATTGAATATACGCAGGAGAGTACGGGTCACCATGTTATATTCTGGACAGAATAAAACATGTTTACAGTCTAGCCACAGCCAGTCCTTTCTACAGTGAAGTGTAATTAGTTTCCATCCAGGAAAATGTCACCAGCAAGGAACCGCGGCTTTACAATCAGATTGAAGACTCCAAGAGTAGAATGGTGGACTGTCCTCTAACAAGGTCTGGATGTAAGTCTCCACACCACATATTCGAAGGCCACCCATACTGTGGATCAGATACACAAAGGCACCTGGTGCACACATACAGTAGAGCCACAACAACTAGAAAGACACAACACGCAGACACTAGACCACCCTTGTCAGTTAATACACTCCATCCACCGCATATACACCTGCCAGGAGTACCAGGCCTGACAAAGAGTGACCTACCCCTTCTGGGTTACAAAATTTGCTAGGGAATTATTGCCTGCCATCTCAGTGTGAACGTGAACTGTTGTACCTTCCCTGTACATGTTGTTCACCCATAGAAGAGGAAGTAAGTGAAGCTAACAGAGGACAGCTGCTGTCCTCGCCGAGGATCAGTCGCTGGGTAATCAAATCTCACCAGCCTTCAGCTATTTAACCCCACGAGAACGAGGTCAGGCCACCTGCCGACTGTTGCTGTTGAGGCCGCACCTGTCAGTAATCCCCCATAATCATTTTGGCCCTTTGATTAAAACCCCCGGAGCTGCCCATCCCATCGTCAAGCACCCAGGCCGGGGCCTGCCCCTGGACCTGGGTATAGAGCCTGACATCACCGCCTACTCGCCACGCCCAGGCGCAGACAGCCGGCCAGCCGCCTGCTTGCCAATCCAGAGAAGTTCACCCGCCAGACGCCAACACTAGCAACCAGTTCAGTCAGGAGACCTAACCCTGGACACCAGCCTCTGAGTGCACGTCAGCCACAGGTGAGGCAAGTGTACAGTAAACCAGAGGCCCTACTTATCCCAGCTGCCCACAGGCCTCACCTCGCGCAGCTAGACTACGTGCCTTGTTGACGGCCTACCCGTCTGACCTTGTTCAAGGGTGTACTTAAGGCCAAACACCAGATCTTGCAGACTCCGCCACACTAGAGCCTGCCCCCGAGCCGTGTGTGTCTGACCTGATACATTCAAAAGCCTAGTAACATAGACGTGCCCCAGCCCTTCAGGCCATCATGCGTCAATACAATATATAACGATACAAATACACAATATACGAAAAAACAAATTAACATTATAAATATCCACATTCTTGTACCTTGAGTTTATCCAAGNATACAAATACACAATATACGAAAAAACAAATTAACATTATAAATATCCACATTCTTGTACCTTGAGTTTATCCAAGTAGGTGATATTACCCTTATACTTTTCATGGAACTTGATGAAATCTTGCTCATTCTTGTAGAAGTCAATGCATCGTTTCTAAAAAACAAAAAAAAAAAAAAAAATACAAATAATTAAAAATTGCAAAGAATGATATCCTTCATGGTAGGCAAATATATTTATCCAAGTCAGGGAAATATAAGAACTTTGAAAATCCCCCAACCAATTTCAATGACCACCATAAAGGTGGCNATATTTATCCAAGTCAGGGAAATATAAGAACTTTGAAAATCCCCCAACCAATTTCAATGACCACCATAAAGGTGGCCGCCTACCTGGGTCTGTTTTTATGTTTGATGCCCCGAAGCATAGTATTTATAAGGGGTGCACTGCTACAAGTGCTCCATCACCATTACGTGCAAGGCTTTGAACTGGCATGCAGTGTTTTCGTCATACTGCAAGTACCTATAGGACTAAGCGGTGACCTTATAATTTTATTGAAGGAAATTCTGTAGCGAAGTTAGTACAGGCTTCTATTGTAGTTTCACTTGTGTCTGGGTAGTATAAGATACAATAAACTCAAAAAGTCATCTGTAGCAATGCTGGAGGACTACAAAATATTTACAGCATGCATGTTATCTTGAAGAACATGTTCCTTGTCTGGAGCATGGTTCCTTTTCATAGGCAAACATAGTGGGTACATGTTTAATATATGTCCGAAAACATGCATGTCAAACATATTGCAATGCACTTCCTGTGCTAGGTAGACAACCACTTTTAATACATGCATCATGAGCACATTAACAACTCTATAACCGTCATCCATTACTTCATAGAAATATATTAAATTCAGTATTACATCAATACTTCTGAATACACAGATACATTCCTGTTCTCTAAATGTATCCTTTCATAGGCTCACACAAAACGTAACATTCTCATAGATCTTAGAACTTGACATTCACGCACTGATTGAGTGACAATGTAAAACTGTTTGAAACAAAACATGTTACTTTCATGACCAGTCGTACTTTTATATGTACAAAATTTAAACCATCTGAAGTAACAACGAATTTAAACATTAAAAATTGAATTGTATGTAAAAGACATTGGACAACTATCATTTATAACTTTCTGTTGACATAAATGCAAGTATAGGCTGTTAGCAGTAAACTGAGAACTTTTAAAAGCCCTGCTTAGTATCTACATGTATGCACATTGTGTATTCTTCCACCATTTGTAAAATTAACATTGCCATGATCTTAATAACTTTATTCAGGCATCAGTCAAGCGAAACTGTATAACTAATAGAAAAGTAAATACATTTTACAAATTTGCTAATTCTTACATTGACATTCATTAATAAAAAACAAACAAACAAAACAGAAAGCAGAATAAATCATTTCAGTATTCAAAAATGCGTAACACTTTTAATTCAACGCTCCTACATGGAACTACTTTCACTCCGTTGTTACCAACTTTACTGGGCACATGCCAATCAGCGTACCTGTAAAATATACGTATGCAGTTAGGGGCAGTTATATTTTTCAAAGGTTGATTTAAAATCTGCATTATTAATATTAACCATGAACTGCCTGATGTTACGGTTGGGTCCCGTTGTGAAATGCCTAACAAAGCAGAACCTAAGAAAGACGCCACAGAGTTCACTAACACCAAGCCGGAACCGAATTCAGCAACGATAGAACAATGGCACAAAGACGCCACAGAAAAGCTGGAATATCAAAACCGCAGACTGAGAGTGATTGCAGCAATCAGGGGAGAATAAAGCACATGACGCTTGGCAACAGTGGATCCGTTGAGTTAGTGCTGATCTAAGAGCATTTTAGGTAAGAAGAACAGTCAACCCGGAAGAGTCCGCCGCCGACGCACAAGGGGAATCAATCAAATCAAAGTACGTCAATAGTCACGTGGTAGGGCGAGAAGTGTGATATAGACATCTACGACCGAGAGGGGCCGTCGTCTCCTTCGAACTTCAGACGTGACACCAGCGGTTCCTGGGGGCAGCGTCTGACAGCGGTTCCGGGTGCGAGGCTAGGGTGAGTTCCTTTCGTTAATGTGATCCTCCTTAATAACCTTACTTGAGTACCTCCCTCTCACTTCCGTTGGACTTAATTTTAAATGGAATATCATCGTACACTCTACTACTATTGATCCAGTAAAGTCTTTATTAATGATCTCTACAATCCTTTAAATATCTGAGCTTACCCTGTTTTCCCTATCCCTAAAGTAGCCTAAGAGTGTTATGAGTGAATAAGGCTCATAACGCTATACTCTTAGTCGCAAACTACCCTATTTACATGAATACAGTATAGTGAAACCTCCACACTTTTACTTTGGGCTCCAAGAAAATTTATTTCTCCACAAATTACTTGGGCATGTAACTTAGTGCGATTATTTAATCTTAGCACTAAAATAAAGGTCTGTGCAGTTAAAGAGAAACTGTATACAGTACTATACCTCAAATACGTACATTCAAAGCTAAGGAAAAGACACTTTCTTCGTCCATGTCTACATTTTTATGATTATAATGCACTGTAGTAAATACTTTTAAGCTTTTGTTATGTGACTTGTACTGTTATGAAACGTGTATCTAGTAAAAAAAAATTGACCTCAAAATGTGAAAATAAGACAAACTTAAATTTTTTAGAAGTAAAATTGGCATAAAACATACTATTGTAATTACAGTATATACAGTGATGAAGGAGATTTTCAAAAGTGTTCAATCAACCACATTTTTTTTATTTAATGAAAAAAAATTAAAGATTAATAATGAAGACTACAATGCATTTCCTGTAAATTCTATAAAATAATGGTGACAATAAAAAGCGAGAGCTTTGAGAGGACCACAAGAAAACCATTTTGCAAAATTGAAAAATCCAGACTTGGCCAACTCTCAGACTGCAGTACAAAGTACTGTAAATGACAAGCACTGTTGCCAGACTGCTGTCATTTTGCAACATTAACTATATCATTTTTACCCAAAAAACTTTTATACTTAAATTATAAAAAATGTTTTAAACTTCAAGAAGATTAAACTATTCCATTTTTCATGCATCAAGCACATATAGCATTTTTCACTGTTATTTCTTTCCACTCCGTGTCATGCTGAAACCATGATTTACTTTTTGTTCATCTGTGCAAGTCACTGAATTAAACTGTTTCATTCTATTGATGCAGCCTTATTTCTGCTTAGTGTATATTTAGGGTCTATTTTTCTGTAATAATTCCCATATTTGCAAATTATGAACAAAATTGCTGATTAAGTGTATATAAAACCACAATGCGAGCTTCTTTTACAATGAAAATTCTTAAAAACATTTTAGTTTTACAATTTTCCATTTATTATACATCATTATCTCTCATTTATCACACATACATGCTGATAAAAATATTTGTGTGGTGATCACGTTGTTAACTATATGAACTATAAATTGAATAGTAGCAAGGTCAAATTATTACTGTTGCACATTGATTCAATCAGGTGCGGATTTACGGGGATCTGACAGGTGTTACTGCACAAAGCACAGAGAAAAAAAAAATAATAATAATTTGCATTTATTCTATAACATTTGCAGTTGTACTGAATGACAAGCGTCTAGCAAATTGAATGGTAGCAATACAAAAAACTAATAGAGGAAACTTATATTTTTTATAGTGAAATAGAATCTACCATCACAGTAAGGTTGGGATAACGAAGAAGGGATTGGATAGTTGAACAGGATAGTCTGATTCACAACACAACACACACCATTAGAGGCAAATACATTTTGTGTTGGTTTGTTCTGCTTGTTCTGGGAGGAGCAGACACCCCAAATTTTGAAACTTGAATGTTACATTTACAAATTACTGATTCAGACCAGGCATTTTGAATAATCAGAATAGATACGTTGTTGAAATGCACCATACTCCACACACACGCAGACACACACATTAAAAATATTTGTAGAAAACAACCAAACCTCTATATTTTAAAGAAGTATATTGTTTACATGGAACCGTAATGTGATGAATTTGCTGTATTTAAGAAACTTAAGTATCGAAGGCGTAAAATTTATATCATAAATGCAGTCTGACTAGAGATTAAATCTAAAAAAAAATTATACTTCTTCATTAGCATTTGCAAAACGAATATTTGTTGTGTCGAAGATAGCACAAAAATTAAGATAATAAATTCTGAATAAAGTAAAGTTGTATATTTCTGGACACTACTACTCGACAAGCTGCATTTGCATAGTATCTAACTTACGGCTTAACCTTGCTTTTGATTTATCGGAAATGCCAGTAACTAATTGGTATTTATAAAAAATTTCCGTTTCTACGATATTTAGAGCAATTGCAGCACTCCACAATAATTATAATACATTAATTTTGCAAAAAGAAAAATCTAAGTTTATTTCAATAGCTTTTGAAGCTGTTATTAGTTTGCTAAATACAAGTCAAACACTGCATTTGGCCTTGCTTTTTAAAATGTGATATAAATGCTTCAAAATATTTTTAGTTTTGATGACTTGGTAAAGTGTTTATAGACTGTTCACAGTACAGTAAGCACTTTCAAATTTGAAAATCAACATTTGAAAAAAAAAATCACTGCCATTTGCTGCATGTAGAGAGTTTCTCATTTCTCAAGACTGATTAACACATGGCTGTAGTCCTGAATGTTTGTTAAGTGAAAATATGCTCACTTTACCCTGAACAGGCTATACATTTATGCATTGATTTTACATTGTTCGTTAATGTTTTCACATATTTAGCACCTGGTACTATGGACTGCCAAGATGGGGCCTAAGAAGAAACTTTCAGGAGCTGAAAACCGGAAAAGGAAAGTTGAAAAAAAACATGCTAAAGAGAAGAAAATTGGAGAACACTTAAGAAAATNTAAAGAGAAGAAAATTGGAGAACACTTAAGAAAATTTCTCGAGTATGACAATCACAATTCTGTCTTACCTAAAGTTGTAGAATGTGGTAAAGTTATAAGCCCAATCAACAAATTACACATGAAGGGAAACTTTGTACATCTAGGTGTGTAATCAGTGATTGTGAAGCAGCTGACCTTATTGATATCCACAACATAAGCAAAGAAGAAAAGGACAATCAAATNATGAAGGAGATTTTCAAAAGTGTTCAATCAACCACATTTTTTTTATTTAATGAAAAAAAATTAAAGATTAATAATGAAGACTACAATGCATTTCCTGTAAATTCTATAAAATAATGGTGACAATAAAAAGCAAGAGCTTTGAGAGGACCACAAGAAAACCATTTTGCAAAATTGAAAAATCCAGACTTGGCCAACTCTCAGACTGCAGTACAAAGTACTGTAAATGACAAGCACTGTTGCCAGACTGCTGTCATTTTGCAACATTAACTATATCATTTTTACACAAAAAACTTTTATACTTAAATTATAAAAAATGTTTTAAACTTCAAGAAGATTAAACTATTCCATTTTTCATGCATCAAGCACATATAGCATTTTTCACTGTTATTTCTTTCCACTCCGTGTCATGCTGAAATCATGATTTACTTTTTGTTCATCTGTGCAAGTCACTGAATTAAACTGTTTCATTCTATTGATGCAGCCTTATTTCTGCTTAGTGTATATTTAGGGTCTATTTTTCTGTAATAATTCCCATATTTGCAAATTATGAACAAAATTGCTGATTAAGTGTATATAAAACCACAATGCAAGCTTCTTTTACAATGAAAATTCTTAAAAACATTTTAGTTTTACAATTTCCCATTTATTATACATCATTATCTCTCATTTATCACACATACATGCTGATAAAACTATTTGTGTGGTGATCACGTTGTTAACTATATGAACTATAAATTGAATAGTAGCAAGGTCAAATTATTACTGTTGCNTGATCACGTTGTTAACTATATGAACTATAAATTGAATAGTAGCAAGGTCAAATTATTACTGTTGCACATTGATTCCATCAGGTGCAGATTTACGGGGATCTGACAGGTGTTACTGCACAGAGCACAGAGAGAAAAAAAAAAAATAATTTGCATTTATTCTATAACATTTGCAGTTGTACTGAATGACAAGCGTCTAGCAAATTGAATGGTAGCAATACAAAAAACTAATAGAGGAAGCTTTTATTTTTTATAGTGAAATAGAATCTACCATCACAGTAAGGTTGGGATAACGAAGAAGGGATTGGATAGTTGAACAGGATAGTCTGATTCACAACACAACACACACCATTAGAGGCAAATACATTTTGTGTTGGTTTGTTCTGCTTGTTCTGGGAGGAGCATACACCCCAAATTTTGAAACTTGAATGATACATTTACAAATTACTGATTCAGACCAGGCATTTTGAATAATCAGAATAGATACGTTGTTGAAATGCACCATACTCCACACACACGCAGACACACACATTAAAAATATTTGTAGAAAACACCCAAACCTCTATATTTTAAAGAAGTATATTGTTTACATGGAACCGTAATGTGATGAATTTGCTGTATTTAAGAAACTTAAGCATCGAAGGCGTAAAATTTATGTCATAAATGCAGTCTGACTAGAGATTAAATCTAAAAAAAAATTATACTTCTTCATTAGCATTTGCAAAACGAATATTTGTTGTGTCGAAGATAGCACAAAAATTAAGATAATAAATTCTGAATAAAGTAAAGTTGTATATTTCTGGACACTACTACTCGACAAGCTGCATTTGCATAGTATCTAACTTACGGCTTAACCTTGCTTTTGATTTATCGGAAATGCCAGTAACTAATTGGTATTTATAAAAAATTTCCGTTTCTACGATATTTAGAGCAATTGCAGCACTCCACAATAATTATAATACATTAATTTTGCAAAAAGAAAAATCTAAGTTTATTTCAATAGCTTTTGAAGCTGTTATTAGTTGGCTAAATACAAGTCAAACACTGCATTTGACCTTGCTTTTTAAAATGTGATATAAATGCTTCAAAATATTTTTAGTTTTGATGACTTGGTAAAGTGTTTATAGACTGTTCACAGTACAGTAAGCACTTTCAAATTTTAAAATTAACCTTTGAAAGAAAAAAAATTACTGCCATTTGCTGCATGTAGAGAGTTTCTCATTTCTCAACACTGATTAACACATGGCTGTAGTCCTGAATGTTTGTTAAGTGAAAATATAATCACTTTACCCTGAACAGGCTATACATTTATGCATTGATTTTACATTGTTCGTTAATGTTTTCACATATTTAGCACCTGGTACTATGGACTGCCAAGATGGGGCCTAAGAAGAAACTTTCAGGAGCTGAAAACCGGAAAAGGAAAGTTGAAAAAAAACATGCCAAAGAGAAGAAAATTGGAGAACACTTAAGAAAATTTCTCGAGTATGACAATTACAATTCTGTCTTACCTAAAGTTGTAGAATGTCGTAAAGTTATAAGCCCAATCAACAAATTACACATGAAGGGAAACTTTGTACATCTAGGGGTGTAATCAGTGATTGTGAAGCAGCTGACCTTATTGATATCCACAACATAAGCAAAGAAGAAAAGGACAATCAAATGGTCCTCCCCAAGATAAGTCTACCAGGATTGTCCAGAATTTGGCATTCCAGCCAAATACACTGTGGTGGTTGACCAAGAAGTTGCAACCTACTGCAGTGCTTTAAGTATGAACCCGATAAGTTGAACTCTATTATTACATGCCAGACAAACATTAATTATGATCTGGAAACCAAGAAATAATCAATGGAAGTCGCCTACCTCTTCAAACAAAAGAAAGCACACATAAATCATTCACATTATATGACACTGTTGGTCGTATTCTCTATAATATCAATGGCAGTAAAAAGCAATAGCACTGAATTCCATTCAAATGTTATGAAAAATCAATGTTCTTGGAGCAAAAAGAAGACTGTACCATAGTCATATGCTGTCTAGGTTCAAAACATTTTTAGGAAAAAATTGGTAGCATACCTACAATACAGTTAAACTATGATTTAAACAATTCATGGTTAATAAGTTGCCACCACTTAGCCCCAAAACATGTTTTTCAAAAATTTTTCTTATTGAAGTCAATATTTTTTGTGGGTCCTTTCAGAAGTGCTGTAAAAGTATTCAACTAAGACTGTGTAGTGGTGAAGAAGCTGCCAGTATTCGCATTACCCACAACACAGCACAGCTCTCAGAAATAGGTTCCCATTTACCAACCCCTCTACGCTTATATTCTGTATCAAATTACAAGCAAAAGCACGGGGAAGCAATGAATTCCAAGAAACCACTAGCACAGAAGACAAAGAATGATACATCAATCAGAACAAGAGGACAAGGAGAAAATTTACCATTCAAGTAGTCTGAAACTTCCAGACTCAAATGATCCAATTCACTGGACACATCCTCTGAGTGCATCTGTCAGAGATAAACTTATTTTATCTCGACCAACAGATATTCCATAATTAAATTTTACTCTACGTGAGTCAGTTTGGCATTTTTCAGTGCATTATTATATTAGGAAATTGGAAAATTGAGAGGAAGTTAAAAGACATTGGCTCATTTATTCCATCGCTTCAGACAATGTTTTCGGCATTTTCTGCAAAATGTTTTGTTAGAACACTACATCTCAGCTGGCCTTGGGTGGATATAGGAATTGGAGACACTTAGGGGTGCAACTGAAAGAGCATGAACGGTCACCAGAGCACATAAGATCATGTTGTGACTGGGCAGAAGCAGAAGTAACACTGAAAACTAACGAGTCAATTGATGCAGCCCACCAGTAACTAGTAATTAAAGAAATAAATCACTGGACATATGTTTTTGAGAGACTAATGTCTAGAACATTGTTTCTGGTCGAACACAGCCTTGCATTTAGAAGCAAATCAGACAACTGGAAATTTTTTCGGCCTTGTTGAATTGCTGGGAAAGTTTGATGAATTTATGAGAGAGCATATTAGAAAAATTTGCACCATGAAGCTTCAGACCATTATGCCAGCAAGATGATCCAAAATGAGCTTATAAATATGTTAGAGGTACTAAACACAAGCATTTCAAAGGTAAAGAAGGCTCAGTAATTTTCAATTATTGTAGATAGTATCCCTGATGTTAGCCACTCCGAAAAATTTACATGATCTTAAGGTTTGTTGACATTTCATCAAACTCAATTTGTGTGAAAGAACATTTCATTGGCTTGAAAGAGGCTGTAAGTACCACTGGTGAAGACCTCTCACAGCTCATTGCTGATACTTTAACAGAGTACGACCTCAAGTTGGAGAATATGCATGGACAAGGTTATGAAAATGCAGGCTAATATGAAAGGGCAGCACAAAGGGACGAAGACCAGGATTCAGGCTGTCAACTCAAGCGCTACATTTGTCCCATGCAACTGCCACTCATTAATTCTTGTAGTTTCCAATGCGGCACAAGAAAAACGGGTAGGAACAACACTGTTTAGAGTTCTCAATAGAATTTACGTTATGTTTGCTGCTTCTTTTCAACGTTGGCATGTTCTGCAAAAGCATATTTCAAAGTTCACTCTAGAACCACTCAGTGAAACTAAGCGGGAAAGCTGCATAAACTGTGAAGGAGCTGTCGGATTTCAGCCAAAAGAGATCTGTAAAGTTTTGGAAGAGATTTCATTAACACACGCAGCTGATCTAGGTTTGCATCACGAAGCCCACTCTCTGGTCAAACAGATTTTGGATTTTAAATTTCTCATCTCGCTCTGTGTCTGGTACAATATTCTCTTTCAGATTAATATAATCAGTAAATGTATGCAGAAGGCTACTGTATCTAGTTTGATGGATGGAACCATAACAAAATGTTCATCTTAGAGAGAAGGATATAACATTGCAAGGAAAAATGCAGAGAGATGGCACAAGTGTTGGAAACTGAAGCAGTATTCATACAGAACGAGAGTTGTAACAAAGAAGAGAATTTTATTTCAGCACGAGGCAACAGACGAGAAAATGCGACAAACTGTAGAAGAAATATTTCTGAGAGATTTATTCTACCCAACTCTAGATGAAGTCCTAGTTTCAGTTAAAGAATGCTTTCAGCTATTCAATGATCATAATCTTGTGTGGGGATTTCTCTACAATATAGAAAATTCACCTCTACTCACAGATTTGTCCTCTCACTGCAAAAATCTCCATGAAGCTCTCTAGGAGGAAGAAAATGCTCACATAAACCGAGCAGAGTTTGAGGATGAATTGTTACATCTTAAGTTTATTATTCATTGAGGTAAGGACTCACCTACGCAAGGTTCTTCAGTTCTTAAACGACCGCAATCACAATTGCAGTTTCCCCAATGTGTCGATCGCTCCGAGAACTCTTTTGACGACCCCTATAACAATGGCTAGTGCCGAAAGGAGCTTTTCAAAATTGAAACTAATCAAGACATACTTGCGATCAACGATGCTAGATGAACGACTGTCTTCTCTAACTATTCTTTCTATAAAAAATTCCATTGCCCATGCCTTAACCTTTTCACAGTTAGTTCAACATTTTGCTGAGGGAAAAGCTTGCAAGATAGCATTATACTGAGATACTTAAATTATACATATATTCTAAGTTTTTATTATATTTATGGAAGAAGGAATTTAATGTAACTGTATTTCAAGGCTATTTTTACATTTATTCATATTGCTTGTACAGTATTTTGTTACTATTACTTAATATTTATTTAGGGTGAATTTTCTAACAATTTTCTAACATCTAATGGTACTAGCAGTGTTAGATAATTTGTGCATAAGAAGCATTAGTTCAGGGTTAGGAAAAAAATTATGTTTATTTCTTAACAAAGANAAAAAAGTTGCATATCCAGTTTTAATGAGTCTTTTTATTTGTAAAAGTTTTTTTTTGTGGTTTAATAAGAAAAATAAATTCTGAGGTTACCAAAAATAAATAAGATTATTTGAAAAGAATATTTAATCAGTAAATTTAGTCAATACATTTTCCAATGTATTATTATTTATTGCCATGAGTACAAGAGAACTCAAATAAATATTTTGTAAATTAACAAAATATATATTTATCTACAATGATGCCTTTTGGTAGGTAATATTGGGCATCATCCAAACTTTCCTCGCACACCCTTTTAACACTGCTCGGAAGAAAGTAGTTATAAGGATTTTTAAAAAAAGAGNTTTAACACTGCTCGGAAGAAAGTAGTTATAAGGATTTTTAAAAAAAGGGGGGGGGGGAGAGACGAGTCTTGCACAGGGAGCCATTTCACCTATAACCGGCCCTGGATTCAATATATGAACACACAAATCACGAAACCTTTTATTCACTGGCAGAATTACACCTAATCTATATTTTAGTAAACGTTAAAAGTAAACGGTTAGGCTACCAAAATTATATAAAAGGACAGAAACTCAAGTACTCACAGTCTAGTACTTGTCAACAGGCACAAAAACAAAGAAGGACAACACATTTTTCACCATGTGGTTGCGCAATCGCGATGTTTTGTTGACTAGGCCGGCATCATCTGGCGGCAAGTGGTAGTGGTAGTGAACCTAGTGGCCAGGTGGCAAACAAGTGTGCGGCAGGAAAACTTAAATGTTGCCGGTGTATAGCTGTTGAGTATGGTTTTGGAGCTGTGATTATCTGGATTTTGTTATAAATTGATGAGGTAATTCCCAGCATCTGAGTTCTGAACTGTTGCTTGAAGGTGATAGTGTACTCACAGCACCAGAGTGGAAGTGTATTTCATTGCAACTGTTCATATCCATGATAAAACAAACGTTTAATACTACTATCTACTGTGTATTACACTCCCTTACAACATCCTAATATAGTTTATACACTCTTCACTATTTTTACTATGCCAAAGTAACAAAGCATGAATAATTACCAACTTGTCATTGAATTTTTATTGCTGATTTCTTCATTTAACCACTATACAAGATAAAAACATGCAACAGGTCAAAGGCACAAACTGGCTGGTTTTGCAAGAAAAATATTTATATTTCCAAGAAACAACCTAAGTACGGTAGCTTTTGGCCGTTTGCATCCGTTATTACTCTAATGAGGAAAGTATCAAAATTTATATAAGATAAAACTGATTTATTAATGTTACAATACCTATGTGTGATAAACCTTTGTCTTACATTGTCTTTGTACAGTATGCATGCAACAATATAGACAAAGGTTTTAAGGCAATAAAATGATGACTATGCATTGTGAAAGCATTTACGACTTCAACTCAGCCCGTGGGAAGCTACAACACCCTCACCGGGGGACGAAGCTGAACTGCTACACCCGAGAGATGAATACTACCCACAGTTACCAGTAATAATAAAATACTCACATCAGTCATGCACCCCTGCCTCACCATCTGAACAGTCAACCTGCCTCTAAGTGAGTGCTGTGATACCACCCGCATCACAGATCTGCCCCGCTTCCAACCCACACCAAGAGAGCGCAGCAGAGGATGACGCCACCCACACAGGGAGGAGCCAGCCAGCCGAAGATGCCCAAAGGAATCCAAAGGAAGACAGTAGTCTGTATTTAGGGCCGGACAAGCCCCCAGAAAGCCAGTTGACATTGAGTTGTCATCACATTGGCTTCCTCTGCCTTGGCAACTCAGAAACTCGCCCTACTACTGCCTCTGCCGCAGCCAATCTACTGCTTGCTGCGATGACCTTAGTACCTAACCTTATGCCATTCACCCGACGAGGAGGGACTAAGTGGGCCGATGAAAAGGCATCTACGGTTCCTACAGCTAACCAATTGCCAGGTAACCCATTCCAGTAGGTCTTCAGCCTTTCCTCTGCTCGGGATCAGGCACAAGCTGCCAACCGCCTGCAGGAGCCTCACTCCTGTTATCGTTAGTAACCTGTTCAAGTCACCCCGGAAGATCACCAGCACACCGCATCACGTCGTCATCCGCCTGCAGCATGGACTGCCCATGGGACTGGGCCTCGCCAGCACCAGCTAACGTACATCAGCCACACACCAGCAGCCCTTGGATGGGGCCTGCAGAGTCATCCGCCGCTGCCCGCCAGCGGTCAGCTACAGCGCTAGTCTGCAGATAGTAAGCCAGCATCCACTGCCACCCACACCGCCTTAGACGCCTACATAGCCTGCCGTCGCCCAACCAGGCCGATTCTGTACACCAGCTCCCTCAGAGCCAAGGCAAACCCACAAGGCCACCCAGGGTTCTCTGCCTGAACCCACATAAAAGAGCTTGTAGACTAGATGATGCACAAAGCCTCCCGGCCATCACGCATCAGCTATTAACTCAAACCTTGATTTACAGAAACTCATGGTTTCCCAAAATTTTTACATACAACCAAGTTGTCCATACAAACTGATACGGATGAATTTCGAGACATGTGAGCCCCCCTAAACATGAAAACTGCATCGAAAAGGCACATTTTGCTAACTGGATACATAAAGTCATGTTCATATTGTATCCAACTGAAAAATTGTATGTTTTCATTGATGAAATGTAAACTTATATAATAAAGTAATATATTCTGAGTAAAAAATTAACCCAGTTATGTAGAAAAGACTACTGAACTGCTAAAATTAATGACCACAATGTCGTGCACATGCGTAACATAATAGCTGCGATAAGGTCCGCGTTTACATTTTCCACAAGGAAATGAGACATTTTATCATAATTCATCTCATAACAGTAGTACATTTTAAACACATTTGAACCCTTTTTAAATCAGGGTGCAACTCATATGTGAATCCTGCCCCAAATTGGAATTTTTTTTTAAAAGATGAATAAGAGACAGGAAATGGGCAAATTATTAAAATATATAGACATTTTACAAGATAAAAATTACACACATACAGAAAAACTTTAAAAAACTGAAATTAGGCCTAGACCTATCATCACAACTATCAGTACAGTCACCTTGGCATACCTGTAAACACAAACAAATGCCCAGTTGTTAGAGCAACACACAATGCAAACCACCTTTACAGTGGAAACATGCCATAACACAAAACTTAACAATTCAGGTGTTTGAATGATCTAGGCCTTAGACCTCTTCTTCCGAGACATCACTTTCTGAGCTGCCTGTTTCACACCAAATTACATTGTCTTCCATTTCATCTAGGCTGCACGATATAGCCATCTTCTTAAAACTCTTCTGCATCAGTTCGTTTCGTGTAAAATTATAGCTGCTTGTGTTCCATATGCACATGTGTGGTAGTGAAGGTCGCTTAATCTTTCCGCCTGGTGTCAGTTCGAATATTCCGTCTGCCATCCACTCACAATAAAATCTGCAAACGTCATATTTTAAAAGGTTTGTTGATACATGCAGGGGTTGGTCAAACCACCTGGTATAAAGGCAAAGTCTGTTTTATTCTCATTTAGAAGTTTAACTGCTTCAACCAGATGGCCCATAAAACTGTCCAACAATAACAATGCATTTTTCCGCAATAATGAGCCTGGTCACCCCATCCATTCACTTTCTATTCAGTCCCGCATGACTTGTTCATCGGACACACTCTCGTACACCATTAGGAAAATATTTGCTCTTTGATAATACTTTCTTTTAAAAAGTGACATAAGGCGGAAATTTCCTACTATCGGCAGTGACACAGAGCATAACTGTGCACTGTAGTATTTCTTTTCCCGTGGCTCTTACTGCTAAGGACTTAACACCCGTGGTATCAATGGTGGAATTGCATGGCATATAAAAAAAATATAGGTGCCTGGTCTGTGTTTCCTATTTGTCCCAATATGTAACACTTTTCTTAGTGCTTCCACAAAACAAATTGTTGGAAATTTAGAATCATTTCTGAATAGTCTGCAGGCAAATTTTGACAAATAAACATTCTCTCTATCTCTCTCTCACACACACTCATGTGCACACACACATGCTGTTTCAATTCATGAACCAAACGACGCAGCCACGAGATGCCTTAAAGTCTTTACATAGATGAAATGTTGTTCTCACGCATTACTTGCCGCAATTTCATTTCAATGATTTCATATGACACACAACATTATTTTGCATTTCCCACATGCATCTTAAAACAGCCTCGCCCACTTCAGGAAATTCGCAGTGTTTCGACCCGGCGGCTCTTTTCTTGGATTTGTTTCCTTCAGCTTGTCTTTTAATTTTTGCTAGTTTTGCCACAAGTTTTCCATTCACTCAAAATTCTTGACCAGGGAATCTGTTCCCACGTTGTTCAGTCTGAAAGATGCTATATAACTGCTTGTTTTATTCATTTCTCACAATTGCTAATAAATTTCCGTACAGTACTTTCATGAAGACTATAAAGCAACAAATAAAATATAACTCACATTCTCACAGAACCAGAAGTACTGTAATCCATAGACACGACAATGAAGTACCCTCTACTAGCGCACAGGATGGTAATGGCACTTTCAGTTATACAGTCTGTGCGAAAACATTCACCTCGGCACGTCGGCAAACAATAAGATTTTATTTGCTGAAGTTTTGGTTTTTTAAATACGGGTACGACTGTTATTCTGTGAATTACAGTACATACACTCTTTTAATTCATGAAAAATAAATTAATTTAATAAGGTGATATATTCTCAAGCAGTGTTTCAATTTATTTCAAGTTTTGTTTTCGGTAATTTGTTCAGTACATAGAATTTTGTAAGTTTTAAGTCATAATACCAAGATATTCAATTGTGTAGCCTTCAATTCTACTATTATTTTAGTGTATCGTGATTCCAAAATAAATATTCATGTAGTCTAAAATAAACAGTAATAATTTCTGAAAGTTCTTAAAGGGCAGTTTAAATATTAAAAATAAAAAAATTAAAGAAATTTGACATAAAATTGTTACTTTAAAAAATTATGTAATGAGAAAAACCCTATTTTACGAATATTTCAGCCACTTGCTTTGTGAAATAATTATTGTGAGTATATCACACATTTGTTCATTCCAATAACATTGCCAATATGTGTATTTAAACCTTCCTAACAAGCAAAACTAACATGGTGACAATTTGGTATTTTGAACTGAATAGGGATGGGTCAGAATCTGAATCCATAGTCAAATCCAATAAAATATTCTTGAAATTCAAACCCAAGTCCGAAAACGTGTTATTAAAAAATTAGCCTGGCCTCTTTACAATTTTTCTTAACCGTGGGGAATATAGCACGAACACAACTACAGATACTAATTATAAGATTGAATGCACAAACTAAACTAACAACAAAATCATTCAGTATGAAATGTCATGCAAAACAAAAACTGGAAAATGTCACAATTAGCACTAACATCGCGGTGTGAATTGTTGGCAGGAACATGCGCCAAGTTAGGTTAGAAAGATAAGAGAAATTAAAACTGTTTCCTCAAATCGTGTAGGTGTGTATCAAGGAAAAGTGATTTTCAGGATGGTTAAACTACATCATGTATAACATGCATAATGATAATTAAGAATGCAAAGAAAGGTTAAGTAGTTCGAAGTTCGTTCACATACTGTGTAGTTCAGTGTTAACTAACATGACAAAATAAGCGCACTGTTAGTTTTACGTTCACTTGTGCAATAAAGAATACATTCAGTAAACAGCAATTTTTTATGGCCCCAATGAATCTCCCGTAAGAGCAATGTAAAAAATGTCCACTGAGTAACATTTTTGCATTCTCGCTAATAAAATAAATATTTTACACTCAAATCATAGGAATTTGCTCCAAAACTAATCATTTTTACAATAAAAAAGATTGAAGGTGCTTGAATTGAAATATTTACTGTATACAAAAGAGGTACAACATTTGTACCGTATTTACTTTCAGTGTATACAGCCACCATTGTAAATCCAAATACGGACACCTGTTTTAGGTGAAAATATTTCCTTGATTTTTTTTATGAGGTGATTTGAGTATATTTTTCAATACAATTATATACTACAATTTCACAAAAAATTTGAGTGAATACGAATTATAATATTTCTAACACTAAAGTATGTGTATTGTTAACTGCCAATTCACAGGAAATAATAATTCTTGCCAGTCCATGTACATAGTAAATGTGTGTGCATATAAAAGAGACAGCTGATATGAATATGTAATAAAATATAAGCAACAGTATGTACCAAAAGCATGATTCCCACATAGAATAGAAACCTATTGTAAAAAGACAACCAACAAGTGAAAATGGTTCTTGGAGTGTGAAATTGGACTCCTATGATGTGGCAATACAAAACAATACAATACGCAAATGTCATTTTCCCAAGAATTTCATTTCAAAATTGTTGAATATTTGGTAACAGAAAGAATTATAATGTTGGGAATAGATAGTGAATGTCCAGTCCACCGCCCACTTCAATCTAAGCGTGAGATATTCTAAAGATAGACCAAACTGTACAAGAACCCTTTCTTTATTGGAAAGGTTTAGTTCTGACAAGACTATAAAAGTTAACCCTACACAAAACCTTAATAAACATGATGTTTCTTTAATTTTTTTTAAATATAGACACATGTTTGTAGTAAAAATTTTTAATAGATTTTTGTAAAAAAATTTTTTGGCTGATATTGGTGAATTTTTTGTCAATTTTTAATTCATTTTGTCAAAATATTTTGCTGAAATTTGGCTGAGAAAAAAAATGGTTTGGTAATAACACAAAAAGAAAATTGTATATATTTAGTCAATAAATCCAAGCACTCACACGTATTTCACGTTGCAACAAACTTTGGCTACTTTAGTGATGGCACAAAAATATAGTAGTATGCACTTAATTGGACTGTCATTAATTACTACCACATTACTTGGCATAAGGTTTGTTCTTTTGTCAGTCATTATATTCCCAGACATTGAGAAACTCTTTTCAGTGTGTACATTACTGACAGGGATCCATACTGATTTTAGTGAAGTTCATAAAAAAATTCAAGGTTTTTTTTGTGTTTAACTGTTCTTAAAATGTCTATTGTGTGATTCTCGGATCGGTACGAATAGCATCACATTTATCATGTTTTGTTCTTTCGGTGATGTTACAACTTTTGAGTTACAGTAATTTGAATGTTATTTCTGTACAAGCAAAATTTTCCACTGCATCATTAAAACAATGAGCATTTCAAATTGCTACTTTCTGGTAAGAAGAGGCACAAAACCACCTCGTATCATGAAAGACGATAAATGTGATAAACTATAGTTCCCTGCCCCACCAATTAAATAAACAGTAACTTAACTAATATATTACAAGGCAAAACAAAAATTAAACGGCACTAGACACAAGTCATCCTCACATAACCTGGATAATTTAAAAAATATGTTTAATACATAAACCTGAACAAAAAAAAACATTTGATAATACCATAAATATAGGAATCTATGGAGCGTACCGCATGCCTTTGCCGCATAAACGTGCGGCCAGCACCTAGTGACAACGGAAAATTATTTTGTTATCATTTTTGAGATAAGTGTTTGGTCATTTTTCTATTCATCACATTTGTATACTACCAACGAGGTTACGTTAATTATGTGATGAAAAGTGAAACAGGATGAAAAGCAAATAAAATTAGTTTATTTTAGAAAATCACCCAGATCAGTTTATTTCAGAAACATAGCGATATCCCGTAGAAGTAGATGCTCGTTGGCGATATCGCTTCGGCGGTGTATATTCGATACATTGATTGTATTGACTCCCCGATCCCGACTACATACTGAAACAATTGATTGAATTAGCATTGTAAACATGAGGATTCACAACGGAAATGTATTTTTTTTTGCATATTTTTAGTGTGTTTTGTTGTTTAATGCAAGGTATGTCGGTTTTCGTAAGAAAATCTGCATTTAGTTTTTATTTTGCGATTTCGCACACCACGAAAAACAGGTGTGCCTATTTATAAATAACTTTGACATGTTTTAATATGAATTTAAAATACCCTATAGTCACCTAAACTTTGGTCCAGTTATATTCATTTTTATTGGGTTTAACTTATTACAGCTAAGCAGCAGTTATTCCAGGGGATCAAGTTTTGTCCATCTTTCCGAGAAGCTGATAGAGATTTTTTTACAATACAGCATTTTTAGAAGTTCGCACAGAGTTGTGAGTGTAGTTTCAAGCAAAATGGCTTGGACTTGCCTGTGTGACATACAAGTATGGTTCACTGTGCATGACAGCAACACGACGACTCACCAACTCGTTGAGAGCATCCTGCGACAAGTATTGGTCCTGGATCACACTGTAGCTCATCAGCATGGGCCGGCCGTACTCGTGGGGCTTCGTCTCTGGAGGGGGCATCACCCAGTAGCTGATAATGGAAGACTCCAAAGATTGTGACTCTCTGTTGTAAGGTGCTGGAAAGGGAAATTAAATGAGTGCTGTTTTAATGACATTTGTGACACACAAGAACAGTAATTTGGAAACTNGGGGGGGGGGGGGAAATCAGCACTCTAATACAACATTTTAGAACTCTTTCTAATAATAACACATGCATTTTTTTGTTATAAAATTTATTTGAAGATATGGTGAAATTATAATGATGAAATCAGCTCATTATATTTACAGTAAAAGTGGGGCCCTACTACCTTTGCTCACATGAATATACCAGTGATGCTAAGCATGTTCTATATATAGTTCTGGTACAAGATCAAAAAATTGGAAACAATTGTATATGTTCAGTTGATTGTCGGAAGTGCAAGTAATGTGGTACTCTGTAGTCACAAATATGGTGTACTGGCCAGAAATATAAGTTAGTTTGCAACCTCTGATATTGTCTGCTTATTTTACTGCAAGGTACACGGTACTTTGGTTAAAAGAACAGTAAATATACGTATCATAAATACAATATTTATAGCCACCATTTAAATAACTTAGAGATCGCATTAAAAACACACAAAATTTCAGCAGTACCCACAAAAATGCAACACATGCATGTTTTCATAAAAATTAGGAAAGAACTGAAAATTTGGATGGGTAATATAACTACGGGGGAAACCAAAATCTTACCGCCCTTTAACTGATTTGTTATTTCGTGTAACATTTCACAACCTTAATCAAAACAATGTACAAAAATGTACTTTACTAAACTTGATACCATAGTGGCCAGTTAATAACGATTTCCATAAAAAATAAGTCAATGGAGAATTTTCATTCCAACATAGGAACATTAAAATGTAATAACATGAGGCAACAATGAAACGTTTCTTCTTCCACCAACCTCTCGCAACGTACACATATCCTGCACTTTGTTTGATCAGCCAGTATACATGTGTGGGTACTTGGGCATTTATAACAAAAAAGTGATTTTACAAACCTAATGGAATTTTACTTTACCAAAAAATCCTGTAATTATCATTACTAACATTTTAAAGGTTAGCTACATACAGTGGAAACTCTATCCATCGAACACGGATGGATCGAAAGTCTGTGTCCACAGAAAATTTTCTGTTGTCCCGACAAAATTCTAGGGTTGTGCGAATATTCGGTATACCAAAATGAAAACGAAAAATGACAACTTTCATTTTCGTTCCCATAAGAAATTTGGTTACCGAAAGTTGTAACAAAATAAAACTTCTCTATTTCAATTAATTTTTGGGTGTTAAATAAATGTTAATTTAGTGCAGCAACAAAAATTTTTTTTTACCTGAAAATCATCTTGTTAGTTTAATAGATTTTATAACTGAAATAACTACATAGAGCAAAAATTTAAATGTAGGCAAGACCCTCTGTAGTAATTACTCCATATCCTAAATTTCTTTAGTTCGATTTTGCAAACAATTTGATATAATGAATAACTTTCTAACATGCTATTTAGTTCGTTAAGGTTGAGATCTAATGACATAATTTTTCATTTTCGTTTCAGTTTCACGAAAGTTCATAACTAGAGACCTGAAAAATTCGCAAGTTCAATGACCTATAGGCTAGACGGCACAGTCGTATGGACAAATATGCAGATANGACCTGAAAAATTCGCAAGTTCAATGACCTATAGGCTAGACGGCACAGTCGTATGGACAAATATGCAGATATCACATGCACATTGGTTGTCTGCTGTGACAGTGGAAGGCAACGATTGCGCCATCGTTCTCCAGGAGGCGTCAAACACTGTGTGGACCAATGGTTGAAATTATATAAACGCACGTGTCTTGCATTCTAGCTTGTCCCAAAATGAAACAGCGAATTTTTCAGGTCTCTATTCATAGCATATCTTTAATTTTCGAAGAAAAGTCACGGTCGCACAACTCCACAAAATTCCAATGTAAATAATGCTAGAAAAGTCAGTTTTTGCCAAACTTCAAAATTTAATTTTTACCCCATAGATCAAACAACAATTTCTGTAGCATCGCCGAAAATTACATGTTCCAGTCATTTAACAACGAAGTATTAACAAAAAAGTTTAAGTATCAACTGTACTCACCTTGACATACTAAGTCGGTNTCCAGTCATTTAACAACGAAGTATTAACAAAAAAGTTTAAGTATCAACTGTACTCACCTTGACATACTAAGTCGGTATACAGTATATTATGTACACATGCACAAGTAATACTAATAGATAACTCAAATAAAATAAATTTTCAACACACACTGTTTTTGCTTACGTCTCACTCACTGCCCTGCGTTTGGTCCTATTCAGGTNAAATAAAATAAATTTTCAACACACACTGTTTTTGCTTACGTCTCACTCACTGCCCTGCGTTTGGTCCTATTCAGGTAATATACCACTCCGAAATAACCTGTTGATTTTGTCACAATGTTGCACTTAACTCGTACTTTGTAACAAAAAATAATAAATAATAACAAGAGATGTCTCAAGACTACACATAATGTATTTAGAGCACACAAAATACAAAAAAACTGAAAAATGTGAAAATACAGTACATATGTGTATGAAATACGTACTGTAGAAGTTTTATTAGATGTTCAGCAAGAAATTGCAATGTTTATGGCAGCAGCCATGTTGGTAATGACTGGCAACCACAAGAAACAGCAGTGCCATTTTTTTGAGATATTGATTCACGATGTGACGTTGCCAACAACACTCGCAAGTTTTTCACTAGCATATTTTTTTCATGAAAATTACGAATGTAACTTTAATAAATATGCCTAGAAAGTTAACAAAGAAAGCCAACACCAAATTAAGGAAACCCTATTCACTGCACTTTATCAATCACAATATTCAAAACATTTTTATTTCTTAGCTAGTAACTGCGACTATTATTGTTGCTCTATAGATAACAGGTACTTCCGCTACGTCTGCAGCCATTTCCTTTGCACATGGTTTTAAAAGAGGTGTTTAAATACATTCCTTATAAGTTTTGAGTGTGAGTACCGGAAAAATTTAGAGTGAATTGTTTATTTGTGTTTTTTTTTTACATATAAGGTTCCTTTGAGAACATTACAACAGGGTTCTACTGTATTATGAATGTTTTCTTTAATATTCCCATTTGCATTGTTTTCTTTTAGTTAAACTTGACANAATACATTCCTTATAAGTTTTGAGTGTGAGTACCGGAAAAATTTAGAGTGAATTGTTTATTTGTGTTTTTTTTTTTACATATAAGGTTCCTTTGAGAACATTACAACAGGGTTCTACTGTATTATGAATGTTTTCTTTAATATTCCCATTTGCATTGTTTTCTTTTAGTTAAACTTGACAAATACCTAACATAGGCCTATCAATGTGATCAACATAAAGTTTAATGAGGTTGGGTTTTGTTTTTTGGTTAACTAATATGTCTAGTCCACATCTATAATAGAATTTTTACGTCAGTCCCCTGAAATTCTATGGATTCCTTTACTGAAACATTGCACATTGTTCCGTGGCCTAAGCAAGTGGCCACCTTATGCTTTTCACCGACACAATCTATTCAAAAACCGGGTTCCACTTCTGTTTATAATGAGTAAGAGAAGATTAATATCTGTAGAAACCATGAAAATGAGCACTCACAGCAGATAACGCCAACACAAGGGGTGTAGCTGGCATCACTGTTGCCTTTCATGCGTATCTCGTAGTCAAGCTGGGCATCAATGTCCCGGAGTGTAGGCGTTGCACTGGTGGATGGATGAGAGTGGTACCAGCCGACCAGTGTCAGGCGCCTCTGCTCGATGGCACGGTAGATGTCCGCCTCGACTAGTGGCGCCAGCTCTCTGTCGCCCAGCCGCGAGCGACACGGGAATGCGTGGGTGATCGCCAGGTCTGCAAATGCAACACACAAGAAAAACCTCTTAATGGCCCTGCCTACCAAGCCGGCAACCGCGAACTTCAAATGGGGAATCAATGTTAAACTAAATTCTTTCTCATCGAGTTAATTTTAAAGATAACCATTTCCAACAAAAAACATTTTGAAGCATATTTCTCAGAAAATATTGCTATATAATCTTATTTTTGGAAAAATTATTTATTCACCTTTTTTTTTTTTGTTATATTTGAATTTTATATTACATTTTAGAAAAATATATATGAAACAAAACAATACGCAAGATGTCTTAACATAGCCACATTCCTTAAGGAATTTCACATAGAATACTTTTTGTTTGAAATGTGTGTTAAAAGTCAAAATTAACAGTCCGCTAAAATACATTCCCAAATATTTCGAAGCACTGTTTTCCTATACCAAAGTAAAACAGGAAAAGTTACTTTTCTTTAATAGCCATTTCTGTNCAAATATTTCGAAGCACTGTTTTCCTATACCAAAGTAAAACAGGAAAAGTTACTTTTCTTTAATAGCCATTTCTGTTAGGGATGGGACGAATGTTGTCTTAATTTGAGATTATTTTAGAGGCATCTTATCTTCAAGTCAATTTCAGGGTATAATTTTAAAGTCACTTCTAGGGCATATTGAATTTGAGTGCACCTTAATTTGGGGCAGCTTGTATTTGTTAAATTACATTATGGTCATATATTGGAAGGCATATTGAAAAGAAAAAACTTACACTTGAGGTAATTTTACATTAGGGCGCCTTATTTTTGAAGTCATTCTATAGGTTTTTTTATTTATTTAATAAATGATAGCAATTATTGAAAAATTTAGCATCTATTTAGCATTTATAGCAGTTACTATTTTCACATACCTTTAATCATTGGAGAAATACGTGGGCAGGAAGGAGTTCTTAAACATAATTTTTACGTATTTTATTTTACAATGATACAAAACAGCTGTTTATTAGTGTAACAAACACAAATTTGTGTGTTATTGCATAAATAATGTACACGTATTTAAAACGAAATGGAACTTAAACCACTTCATTTTTCTCTTCATACGCTGTAAATAGTGCCAACATCTTCACATTCATGCTTCATAAGAGGCTGTAGAATCTGCCGCAGAGTATTTTTCTAATATTTCTGAGGCAATATATTTCAAACCAGTCTTTTTGAGACAGTACGAGATGAAANTGCCGCAGAGTATTTTTCTAATATTTCTGAGGCAATATATTTCAAACCAGTCTTTTTGAGACAGTACGAGATGAAAAATGTACTTTTAAATGGACGTGATATACTTTTTTGCGATACAGCAGCAGAATAGGTGAACATGCTGCCATCTGTTGGCCAGTGCATGCGTCTTCCTTCGGAAGCCACACCCCCATGAAATGACAAATTTTTCATGTGTAATATACAAGTATATGAATGAATTCCCAGTTTTATATTTTCTGCGAGCTCTATTTATATTTTTTAACGTAACATATTCCTGTGCGCAGCCATTCTGCTTGCTAATAATTTCAATTTGGGTTGTAATGACAGAACCTTTCAGAGGCCAGCTCGCCATTTTGTGCTTCGCAACAAAGTGAAAATAAATGTTATTTATTAAAACTACGCACTGTTCTGCAATGGAATCATTTTTGCAGCAAATATTTTATGAATGTGGTACATTGTCATCAAGGTGCACTCAGTAATGGGGGTAATTTATAAATAGCCTCAATGCGTGTAGGATATACATATAAAAACTACCCGATCTTGCCTTTTTGACGAGCAGACGCCATTTTTAATCATTCGTGTCCTCCACTTACACGGCTGGCGGGGTGGTAGTTAGTTGCCTAGCAACCAGCCTGGCATCCTTGCTGTTCTCCCTCTGAATGCCGACCAGTTTGGAAGGGGAAGGATAGTTTGTCTCACTCCTCCCACAGCTTCAGCTTTCCCTTCACCGCNCTGAATGCCGACCAGTTTGGAAGGGGAAGGATAGTTTGTCTCACTCCTCCCACAGCTTCAGCTTTCCCTTCACCGCCCTCCAATTGTGAACACACCGCCAGTCGATAACCCTTCGTGGTGCATGCTCTCAGCTGATCCAAGTGCGCGTGAGATGTTTAAAATTCTGTTTACATTCTATGTCATTTTTTTATTCTGAGGGTTATAAAGTTTAGGGTTGGCTTCTATTTGGTGTCTGCTTACAATCAATCATTTNCTGAATGCCGACCAGTTTGGAAGGGGAAGGATAGTTTGTCTCACTCCTCCCACAGCTTCAGCTTTCCCTTCACCGGCCTCCAATTGTGAACACACCGCCAGTCGATAACCCTTCGTGGTGCATGCTCTCAGCTGATCCAAGTGCGCGTGAGATGTTTAAAATTCTGTTTACATTCGATGTCATTTTTTTATTCTGAGGGTTATAAAGTTTAGGGTTGGCTTCTATTTGGTGTCTGCTTACAATCAATCATTTNATGTCATTTTTTTATTCTGAGGGTTATAAAGTTTAGGGTTGGCTTCTATTTGGTGTCTGCTTACAATCAATCATTTACACTATGTATAGTCCATTCACAGTTTCTTCGGAAGTTTTGAAACAAACCTTTGAAAAATCACCCTAGGAGTAACATGTCGACCTTTCTCTTTTAAATAACTTGTATACCACAAATATATAACACTGTGATTAACTTTAAAGTATGATATTCTTGAATAATATTTATTTCATATTAAATACGAATTAAAAACAGCGAAAGCAGCAATGTGTTGGCAACAGTGTCGCCTCGTCGTTCATCCTCAGTGGGAATGGCAGTTAAAGGATGAGGCCGAGGTACTTCCCCCCTGGGTGTCGATGAAACAGTGATCGCCACTTGTACGGGGTTTTTCCTGGTGCCTAAATTGTTGGTTTTGGCCACTTCTATAATCGAGCATCAAGCCTTGGGGGGCGCACTTGCGAGCAATGGGCGAGTGGGTACCTCCCTGATAGGGGGTATAAGTGCGTGTGACATTAAGGGGCTTGACTGTGGTCTTAATGTGAGCGAAACCAAATCAACAAATGGATGAAAGAAAATGCCAATCCATTTTGGTGGAAAAGAAATTGGAGATTTTCATTTTACATGCTTCAGATGCAGGTGAAAAAACCATACTGAATAAAAAAATTTAAGTTTGTTGATGTTACCTTCATCACATATCTACTGTGTATGCCAATTATTTTACTATTGTATCTGCAACTGTCATAAAAATGTACTTATTCTGGTGAAAGTACATTTTGAAAGGTATGTCTAGATAAAGTAAATGAGTGTTGGGTCTCAACTTGTCATCAGTGTCTATATATTTATTTACAGAAAATGTGCTTTTATTTCAATTAAATTTTTTACCCCTTTGAAAAGAACTTTACACAAATCTGCTATAATTTAGTCCCCTATGTTTTGTTATGCATTCACTTTATTTTTATGTTATATAAAATAAATTAACGTAATTCATAACCACAGTTTAAGTAGAAAATACATTTTTCGGTGCTGTACTCCAACATGTACAAGTCATTCACTTGGCATTCCTGTTATNCACACACACACAAAATGTTTTACTGGTCACCTTCTAGTATTGTTCACTTGCTTTGTGGGTGTTTTACTTTTAAAGTTATGTTTCATGCATGCCACAACTTTGTTAGTAATAATGGGAAGGAACAGAACATCAGCATGAGAAAGTGCCTAGCAATGTACAGTCCACAAGTTATATGTTACCGACGGAAATAAAGTTTTCCGTAAGCAATGTGTTGTAGAAGAAAAAGGTTTTTCTTGAGAAACGTGCAACTTCTTCAAAGCATGTACTCAAGAAAAATATTTTGTGAATTGGTTTCTGTCTTACGTCTTACCTTTAGCAAAATTCTAGTGCCTAAAAAATCTAATGCTAATTTAAAAAAAAAAAAGCTTATTTCTAATAAAATAGTTGCCGATTTTTTCAGACAAATCAAATTGTAAGCAAATGATTAGAATGCTGCAACTATTTGATGTGCACACACTAAAAAAAGTATTGGAAATAACTTGAAAGAATTCTTAGGAAAAATTTTTGTTCACAAAGTAGTATTATGTAGCACTTCCTTCTCTCTGTTTTAGACTAACTGCCATACAGCTATAGTATTTGACAAGTGTGTGTGGCAGTAGTTTTCCTCCCACACAATAAACTGTAACAGAATGAGCATACTGTGGGCATTGACATCCCAGTGTCCAGCCAGGTAGCCTACAACTTCAGACGTCGTGAGGTGGCAATGAAGGTCCATCACCAGTACTGCGTTCGTCGTCATAGACACCAGGAATGGCTGAATCTTCCCCAGTGACGAAAACGGTGTGCATTCCACCATTGTGTTTGGGTCACTGTAACACCAACAATACAGTTATTGACAAACAAAACGATTTGTATACAAAAATAATAAAAATGTCTACAAATGCAGAGAGCTGCAAAGTATATAGTAATATCATGAGAGAGAGAGAGAAGCTGTCTACAATAGAACCCCGTTTTTTTCCCACCCTGATTGATTTATTTTGGTCCTATGTAATGCACATACAGCATAGCTGTCCTTTTGTTTTGCACTTCCTTGTCCCTTGAGAAGTGTACTAAAGGGGTTCCACTACAATGTGTATAAAGGACTACCTCAATAAATCCAGTTTACTACNGTCCCTTGAGAAGTGTACTAAAGGGGTTCCACTACAATGTGTATAAAGGACTACCTCAATAAATCCAGTTTACTATAAACAAATTATATTGTTAAGGGCTTTGAAAAAAAAAAAAACTTGCAAAGTAAGTACTCTTCTCTATAATTGTATTGTATCTCATTAAAATATAATTGTTTTTTTNAAAAAAAAAAAACTTGCAAAGTAAGTACTCTTCTCTATAATTGTATTGTATCTCATTAAAATATAATTGTTTTTTTACTTACAAAATTTTTTGTATGGTATGTACCTAATTCACAAATCTGAAGTATACAACATCATTAACAAGCATGAAATACTGTAGGTACATATGTGTTGTCATCTAAACAAATGTCTAAATGAAACGCACCAGATGCATAGAAGCAAGCAACAAATTATTTTTNACGCACCAGATGCATGGAAGCAAGCAACAAATTATTTTTTGGACATGATACCTCATGTAAAATGAGGTAGAATAATATGCTGCAAACTGTAGTCTACTTCTAAGCAAGATATTAAAAACTATGTAGAATTAAATTGCATGGTAGGGGTGGCTCATGTGCGTACAAATTTATAGTAATTCGGGCTGCATTATTGTTATAACTGTACGGTTATGCAAGGTAAGTGGCACCAATGGTACGAAAATACCAGTAACTTTATTGTGACACCAAACACAGTCTAAGTACGATTTTTGCAAATGTTATCTTGATGGCACATGATGCCATGCATTCGCAGTAAAAGAATCATCACATTTAGGAGGCGAAACTACAGGAACTAATGGAAACACAGTGTTCCTTTATCACAATATTCACGCACGACTAAGCTGATTCAAGCAAGTGCACACTCATATAACTCACCATTCAAAACAGATAAAATCGAAAAGCAAGGAATTTCTACTTGTAAAGTCAATATGGCAGCAGCAACGGAACACTTAAAATTTGTAACATTCAACAATGTTTTTGTGTCCCAAATCGATAAGGCTTGAGAACTATACAAGGCTTCGCAGGAAGACCCATGAAATATTGTTCAGAGAGGTGCTTGAAAGAAAAAGTGAAGTTCTGACAAACTATTTAGTGCTTTGATAAACTACCTGCTGCCAGCACAGCTAGTTTGGAGGAGATTAAAGTACAGTACCAGATGTATAAAGCTGTGGTCCATGAATCACGAAAGGTGCATAAAAGATTACGGGCAAGGAATACAGAGATTGCATAGAGAGATAACATGTCCGCTCATTGGCATTGCACTCAAACTGCAGTGTTGACGTTTAGCAGAAACCGAGCAGAGTGTATACGCTTTGCTGAACTATTTGATAATATTATAGGACAAAAGGCACATCTAATGAAAGTTCAGAGAATATATTATCTTCTGGGTTGTCTGAAAAGTGAAGCCTGTGACTTGGTTTGTAATATTCCCATAATTTATAGCAATTACAACCTGATAAGCACCTTTTGCACAAAAGGTACACAAGTGTTAGAATTGTAGCAACACTTCATGTGCAAAAGATATTGCATCTCTCAGCAGTAGACAGTCATAATGAAGGAGTGCTAGCCAAATTCGTTACTATCATGGAGGAATATTTGAATGCCTTAAAGGCTCAAAAGTTTCCCATTGCAGTGGAATTTTTCGCTCCTTAATATTTTGCTAGAAAAGTTGAACCAGCAACTAAAGGAGGCATCTGAGTTATCCCAGGTAGATATGTCAAGTTGCTCAAATATTTAGACTGAAAAGTAGTGGCGGCAGAGCATGTGCAGTTGTTAGTAGCTAAAGGGCAGCTGACTGGCTACAACTAGAAATCCACACAACAAAAACATTCCTTCTCTGGCGGCAAGTATCTGCAGACCTACTCAGTAGGCAACTCTTTACTTTGCAAGCTGACCCCATCAAAACTCCATTAGTGCCAGTTACAGGAAAATGTTTATGGAAGGGAACAATGCACCATTTGTAAAGGATCGNCCCATCAAAACTCCATTAGTGCCAGTTACAGGAAAATGTTTATGGAAGGGAACAATGCACCATTTGTAAAGGATCACATACAGTAAGTAAGTGCCAGATATTCTTATCTAAGACACCAGAGGAGACGAAGAAGAGCGTGGTGGCTAAAAGGTTGTGTTTTTACTGATTGCAAGAGCACCATACAGCAATTCTGTGTTGGTCAAAATATAGATNGTGGTGGCTAAAAGGTTGTGTTTTTACTGATTGCAAGAGCACCATACAGCAATTCTGTGTTGGTCAAAATATAGATGTCAGCAGTGTCATGGAACTCACCATGCTCTGATCCACATTAACGATGGCAAGATAACAGGAGTAGCAAAAAACCATCTCCAGACATGGTAGAACAACCGGCACAAGAAGAATACACCATCGTCATGTGTTCTGTCCAAGAACAACAGAGTGCTGTGCAGTCAAATACATTACTCTTAATGNTCTGTCCAAGAACAACAGAGTGCTGTGCAGTCAAATACATTACTCTTAATGACTGCCCTTACCCAGGTCAGGAACAGCATAGTTAAGTATCAGGTGATACAAGCCTTACTGGATGGAGAATCAGTCACCCTTTATANTGACTGCCCTTACCCAGGTCAGGAACAGCATAGTTAAGTATCAGGTGATACAAGCCTTACTGGATGGAGAATCAGTTACCCTTTATAAANATCTCCAGACATGGTAGAACAACCGGCACAAGAAGAATACACCATCGTCATGTGTTCTGTCCAAGAACAACAGAGTGCTGTGCAGTCAAATACATTACTCTTAATGACTGCCCTTACCCAGGTCAGGAACAGCATAGTTAAGTATCAGGTGATACAAGCCTTACTGGATGGAGAATCAGTCACCCTATAAAAAAAAAACGCCTGCATGCAACTCTTGTGACTTAAAAGGCGTCATGTAGACACAAGTATCTCAGGCATAGGTCGTCCAACAGTCACAAGGTTGAAAGGGGTGGTTGCGTGTGAGATACGATCTAGTCAACCATCACATCACTTCAGTGAGAATACAAAGGAAAATAACCTTCAAGATGTACCTGTGTTTGTTTGTATGGCCACCAAGGTAAATACATTCGGAAATAGTAACAGACCTGTTAGCAGCAGCACTATTAGCAGATTTGAAACTGTTCTTTTCCATCCCAAGAACTACTATAGAGATATTCTCGGACAATGGCACAAAGTTTGTCGGGGTGCAGGGCTATTTGGAGAAATTATACAGCAGTCTTCTTTCAGGAGAAAATCAACAGCATATCCTCAATGAGTCAGTTCAGTGTGGGACCAGATGGTACTTCAAACCACTGGCCAGCCCTCATTTTGATGGCCTCTGGGAGACAACTGTCAAAAGTGTGACACAACACTTGAAGAGAGTAGTGGGAAACCAGTTGCTCATCTAAGAGGAGTTTGCTACACTGCTGGTGTAGGTGTCAGCTGTAACGAACACCTAGTCACTCTGTGCNAGTTGCTCATCTAAGAGGAGTTTGCTACACTGCTGGTGTAGGTGTCAGCTGTAACGAACACCTAGTCACTCTGTGTCTTGTCACATGACTCTGAAGCTTAAATAATGCTGACACCAGGACATTTCCTTGTGGGAGAGTGGTTGACTGCCATATCAGACCATGACACAAATGAGATACCCCTAAACCACTTGGGACAGGTGACAACTCATAACTCTATTTCAGCAGAGGATATGGAAGCAAAGAAGGAAGGAATACTTCCAATCCCTCCAGTAGAGAGCCAAATGGAAAACCAAATAGGCTGGCGCTGGTTCAGGACACTAACTAAACTCCACTTAAGTGGAAGAGTGCCTGAGTTGCAGTCNTGCTGGTTCAGGACACTAACTAAACTCCACTTAAGTGGAAGAGTGCCTGAGTTGCAGTCGTGCATCCAGGGAAGAATGGATTTGTGTATATTGTCACATTAATAACTTCACAAAAAGCCATGACAAGTAGCTAAAATTTGCCCTTTACAAGTGAACTAAAGAAGTGTTAGCATACAGAGCACACAATGCTCAGAACTTAATCCTCAGTGTAGTGACTAGTTATAGAGTTTAGTGAACATAATATAAACATATAAGNAGTTGCTCATCTAAGAGGAGTTTGCTACACTGCTGGTGTAGGTGTCAGCTGTAACGAACACCTAGTCACTCTGTGCCTTGTCACATGACTCTGAAGCTTAAATAATGCTGACACCAGGGCATTTCCTTGTGGGAGAGTGGTTGACTGCCATATCAGACCATGACACAAATGAGATACCCCTAAACCACTTGGGACAGGTGACAACTCATAACTCTATTTCAGCAGAGGATATGGAAGCAAAGAAGGAAGGAATACTTCCAATCCCTCCAGTAGAGAGCCAAATGGAAAACCAAATAGGCTGGCGCTGGTTCAGGACACTAACTAAACTCCACTTAAGTGGAAGAGTGCCTGAGTTGCAGTCGTGCATCCAGGGAAGAATGGATTTGTGTATATTGTCACATTAATAACTTCACAGAAAGCCATGACAAGTAGCTAAAATTTGCCCTTTACAAGTGAACTAAAGAAGTGTTAGCATACAGACCACACAATGCTCAGAACTTAATCCTCAGTGTAGTGACTAGTTATAGAGTTTAGTGAACATAATATAAACATATAATTTAGTAACACTGCTATTGGTGTAAACTGATTGATGCTGAAAATTTTCATTTTTTGTGTGTGGTATGTTTAAGACTAAAAGTTGAAGCGTGACGCCTACTGGCATAGTAATTATTTACGACTCCGCCTCATCTTCATGTGACGTCAATGTCACCCCGAGCGAGGTTTGAACCCAGAACGACTTGCTTCTAGAGCCAACCTTCACGCACCTAGGCAAGGGGCATCCAAGGACATGGCAGCCGAGGCCGTCTATGCCACTATGTCAGATGTCCCATGTCCGGTGACCACCCACACGAGCGACAGAAGCCAGCCATGAAGCCCAGCGCTACCCCTAAGCTTACAGGAGCGATGCACCCCGCACACAAGGAAAACCGCACTTCCAGCCTCCCCTGAGAGAAATGTGGCCTGTGCCACATATACCCGAAGATACCCGACCAGCCAAAGAGACCCGAAGGACCCGCAATCGGCCATCTATATACACCGCTTCACAGCCATGTAATTGTTTTTGTCTTCCACCCACCGCTTCACCACACCTAACAATGCCTAACTTACTGTGTTTTGGCATGTGAGCCAGCGCGCAACCCCCCCACGACATCAGTTGTATACTTGGCAGCTAGTTCCACCACCTCGTGCACTGGAGCTCTCTGCCTACCGCTTTCCTAAGGAGAGACCACCAGCCCATCGGGAGTTTTCCAGACTTTCGCCCAACGACCCCAGAAGAAGTCTTCAACTTCACTTTCATTCACTACCACTTTGGCAGTGAACCCAGAGTCCCTTCTGGACTACCTACCAGTAGATTAGTTAGGTTCAGTTGTTTTCATAGCTACCTAGCCGTATCTGCTCTTGTTTAGTTTTGCACCAGGTCCCCTTCACCTGGTTTACCATAGTCTACTTCCACCGGTTTCAGTTAAATTGATAGCTAGGAGATATACAGGCCACCATGTCTATTTCTCTAGGGAATAAACACATATTTTTATCTAACCGCGTGTGCTTATTATAGGGTGATTGTGACTTCAGACCTCGTAGACGTCAAACCCACAAAGGAGAAGCAGGAGACAGTGTCTTGAAACCCACTTTGCAGAAACTAGTGTAGGACTGCGGACTACCCTTAATCGGGCGCACGCACGTCACCAAAACATAACCCAGTCTACGGCCACCCATACCTTGAACCAAGTACTCCAGTACTTGGAACATTGTAAGGTAGAGCCACAACCACTAGGAACACACACGATGAAGCGAGTAGACATCCAGATCAGCTAACCCACTATATTCACCGCGTTGTACTTCACCGGTTGGCGTGACAGGACTGATTCTGGGTGGCCTAACCTCTTCTGGTTACACTTTAGCCAGGGAACTCGTCGCCTGCTCCTACTTTGTGTGGTAGACTGTAGTACATTTCCCGTATGCACTTCACCCATAGAAGCGNCTGTAGAACATTTCCCGTATGCACTTCACCCATAGAAGCGGTGCAAGGTGGAGAGTTAAGAAGGCAGCTACTGCCTCTAAACCTAGTCAGTTGCGCTGCAACCCATTCTGCCCTCAGCAGTCCCTCCCCTAGGGACCGAGATCAAGCCGCTCGACTGGTGAGGCCTCACCTCCCCCCCNTACCAGTACACCTGGGCCGTGCCAGCCCGCTCTTCCAGGTGCCGCAACCAACCTACCAGATGCCGCCGCCGCCCACACCAGCGAACAGCCCAGCCGCTGCCCTAAGACAGGGCCCTCATCCCAGCCAGCAGTCGCAGAGCCATGATCTACCCCGGGTGAGACCCAAGCAAGGTAAAGCGACACCAGTGCCTCTAGAACCCTTGTCCAACAGAGACGTCATTGCCATTCCTAACAGACATCATGCCGCAAAGTTGCATGTGCTACTTGTGTTGTTTAGCCCTGGAACACTAACATCATTTGAACTATGCGCCTGACCGGCATTGTGGTGTGGGGGAAGGGGAATGGTTGCAGTGTGCTACAATATGGCATCAGTACTATGGTAAGGGTGACTCGTGCACGTACAGAGGCATTAAAAACCATTTGTTAATTCACTTACTATCTGTGTAACAAACAGCTTTGCACAGAACTGTAGAAAAATTTTTTTCCCTTAGTTTTGGATATTTTGGAAATATACCATTTCGGCCTATAAAATTGATTTTTAAACAGGTGCTGTCTCCCTTTGGAAATAAGCTAGGCTATAGCTGAACTGTATATACGTACCTCACATTTTCCTTAAGAAATATTCTCCTAAGTATTTTCACAAGTTTCCAAACAACCTGTATAATCTATCACAATATTAGGTGCATTCCTAAATTCAAATTGTCTAAGGTTCAGTCACAAATATCATGTTTGGATGGATGTTTAGNGTCACAAATATCATGTTTGGATGGATGTTTAGGAACTAAGCACCCCAGCCACATTCTGGGGATGTTATCATACTCCACTTATAAAGTACTTCTGCACATCTGCTACGGCTAATATAGACAAATTGATTTATTACTGTCTTCAGCTACTGGGGAAGGTCAAAAAAACACAGATTCTTGAAAAAGAATATTTACCCAAATGATGAATATTTCACAATACACTTAATTTGGTTTGAANAAAAAAACACAGATTCTTGAAAAAGAATATTTACCCAAATGATGAATATTTCACAATACACTTAATTTGGTTTGAATAGTGTAAATCAAATACAGTATTTAAATTCCTGTCAGCCCTACATTTAATCAGATGGGTAATTTTGGAAGATACAAATAAAAAGTTGGCAGTATGTTTTTTGTCCAAAATTATTTGTTCACTCCATGTGAGGAAGCAAATGTACAAGTGGATTCATACTAGCATATTATGTACTTGATAAACAGAACAAAAACTGTTCCATATGTATTTTAGTATATACCAGATTTTATAAAGCCGCAGAGTTTCTGGAAACTGCTTTTGTAAAATCACTATCCTCTCAAAATTGCAAATGGAAGTTCTCAACACCTCAAACCCCAAAAATTGTGTTAAAGGTGCATTTTCCATTTGAAGTTGGTGTTTTATCATATCTGGTGCAAAACTAAAACATTTTTTTTAAAGAAACACTAATTTTGTACAATGGATAGAAAAGTCTTTTAAATAAAATGAGACCCTGAAAGACCATATATGAACCTTCCTCATGACCAGTCCATATATAAACCTTTCTTGTGACCAAAGAAAGTATGTACATTGAGAGTGAACAGAAGTCCTTTTTCTGTAGATTCCTGTGGGAGTTCACAGGCTGTATTATTCAAATAATGACTTACTATTAAGGAATTATATATATATAATTTTTTTTTATATATTTATATATATACACGACACTCACAGAGAGAGAGAGAGAGAGAGAGAGAGAGAGAGAGAGAGAGAGAGAGAGAGAGAGAGAGAGAGGGAGAGAAAGAGGGAGAGAAAGAGAGAGCTCTCTCTCTCTTACTCTCTCCCCTTCACTCTCTCTTTGGACTATGAATTAAAGAGTTCGAAGGCATGTGTCTACACTATTTTAATCTGTGATAACTATTGCCAGCTATGATATATTACACACACACAATTATCAGCTACGCATATTAACCATGAGAATCAGAAAAATTGTTTAAATTTGAGTGTCCATACAAATAATCTTAAGTTTTGTGCATCTTTTATATGATTTTTTAATTTTTTTCTGATGCAAGTAACATTTTTCAATATTCATAAAAGTGATTAAAGTTACTAATGCCTGTACTCACTGGTGAGGAACTCTGTTGCCTATGGCAGAGTTTTTCACCACGATGCGCTGCACAGGAGCAGGCGGAGTGGGCGGAGCTAGCTTCTCCTTCTCCATGTCTTCATCTGCTAGTCAGAACACACATCACACCAGTAACTCATTGCTTCCGAGATTAGTTAAGACTGTGTTGGATTTACATGACTATCAGTTATCAAAAGATTATCAAACCAGCAGTTGGGAGATACCAATTGACACAACTTACTTAGGAATAACGCTATAAAATACAACTGTGCAGATATAAAAGGCTATTTTAAAAGCCTTCTCATGTTCAGAATATCAATAGTTTTAATTTTTTTTATTAACTTGCATGATTCTGTTATTTTACAAATCAGTGTATCAAAACCGTTAAAAAATACATTTCAATAATAAACTATTATTATAAAAATTTATAAAATATCATTAATTTAAAGTTAGGATGACTAGGTTAAAGGTCAAGCATAACTCATTACAATTACAGATAATAAAAATACACACCAAAAATGTAAAGATTACAAAATATATGTATTGTGACATCTTGTATGAATCAATAATGGTATCAGATGAAGTTATGTTTTGACAGCAAAGTGTGTCCTATGTTAATTTTTTTATTTGGATTGTGTAATGTTTTAAAAAGTTTAATTTTTTTTTGAAAGAAATATTATCTTGAATTAAAATATTAGGAAATAGCCTAGTAATGTTGTAAATAATAATTCCTTTTAGGTTTATAACGAAGCCGACTTTATATATGTGAATAAGCAAAGCTTCTTTGATTATGACTTATGAGTACTTGGTAAACAAGAAAAACTTATTCTGAGACTTTAAAATCATTATGAGAAATACTTCAAGTAATGCCTCAAGCTTTCAAGATAAGAAATGCTGGTTTTGGACTATTGTATGCGAATTTTGAAGTGTTTGTGTAGTGCTTAAATTAATGCAATGTGTACAGGAATTGTACAGAAACTGTATATGAATTTTGTCAAGCCACAATGCTAGACATCTGCGATATAAAATATCAATAAATAATGCTAGTCAAAGAGTACTATTAAACACTAACTCATACCTGCCAACTTTAGGAAATCATAATTAGGAAGATTTTGTAAACACAATAAAATCATTACACTAAACAATGCAGGCTTACCATATATAACAACCGTTTAACATTAAAAAGGCCCATTATGCTTTACTACACTAATAATATTATTAAAAAACATAATATGTTAATATTTGATTACCTTTCCACTTCGGTGGAATGTGAGACAAAGCATCAGAGCACAGCAATTTTAAAGATGTAACTAGTGCCTGTAGTTTTCTCTAAGACATCTACATTGCGTTGTTAGCTTAATTGGTTAAATCTGAACTAAAACTATCTTCCTACTTAAGTTAAAGCACTATGGAGTTATACAACTATTATCTATTTTTGCTATGTTTTGTATTCTGCTGTTTATGTTGAAATGTAACACTGTGGTTTTACAGAAGCAGCTGTGGCTTTCTTTAGGAACTCTGCACTCAAATTTTGTTTATAACATAAGCATGATTTCCTGCATTTCAAAACCAAAATTGATTATAAAGTGTCATTAGACATGGAGGATCTGAACTGGGTCCTGTTTTTTTACACCAAACTGAAAACACGCTCCCATTCTGTATTGCTGTGTGGAATGGACAGGATGGACAACATTATTCTACACATTATATTGTATTTTAAAATGCCATCAACACCACAAATCCTGGATAACTTGGCCCATTTAACATCCTCACTATCTGCTGTAGCACTAAGGGCTGAAATGTCATCTATCTGAAGAGTTGAGAATTGTTTTTCAGTTTCGCCCATAGCTGCATCCCTAGTTTCACCTTCTTGTACAGGCAAAATCAAAGGAAACAAATCCACAAAACAGCGAACAGAAGAAAAGTTGGCATTGTCGAGATTATTCACTCTTGCTACAGCTGCATTTTCAAGACTTTNACAAAACAGCGAACAGAAGAAAAGTTGGCATTGTCGAGATTATTCACTCTTGCTACAGCTGCATTTTCAAGACTTCATTTTTTATGGGGAATTTGTGAACAATGTAGTCACATGCTGTAACAAAATAAGTCCTGACAGANATTTTTTATGGGGAATTTGTGAACAATGTAGTCACATGCTGTAACAAAATAAGTCCTGACAGATGCAAACAAAACTACTTTTTTCTTTTCTTCAAGTGTTTTCACAATGTTTGGTGCTTTACTTCCTATTACTAATTCGGTGTCATCTTTCTGATTCTGAATAGAGTGATAGTTCACTTCAAGTAATGAGCAACTTTTCACAGCTTTTGCTTTCACAGAATTTGATAGCAATGCTTTTAGAAAATCAAGCAAACGGTTCTCTCAAAATATGAATGTGTGGAGATGCTGACTAAAGAATTACATTCAATTTCTCAAATGTTGGGAGGACACCTAGTATAAATGCACAAAATGCCTTATTTAGGTCAGCAGAAAGGAACATACAAAAGGACTTGNTGTTGGGAGGACACCTAGTATAAATGCACAAAATGCCTTATTTAGGTCAGCAGAAAGGAACATACAAAAGGACTTTTATTCTTCAGAATAGAAGCATCACTGTTTGCAGATGTCAAAGCAACTCTCTTTCTGCTGGAATCAGTAGCAGAACTCAAATTCTTCCTTTTCTCATTTATGTTTTTCTGGCATCCCATCAGAAGTTGAACAGGATGATGATTGTCGTATGGGAATTTTGTAAGAGGTGAGACTCGAAGATGAATGTTTCTCATTTACAACCTTTCCCTTAAAGAAACAAAGCAATGGTTCCCACTGTTCAAAAACCCTCAACAAACTTCTTCCAAGAGAAAGCAGTACATTCCGTCCAGTAAAATCTCCTTCCAAGGCAGGGGTTCACAATTTTCTCCTATATATCATCGTAAAACGTCACTACAATGAGATACAACTATCAATTGGTGTCATTGCTTCCATCAGTTGAAACAGAAAACAGTGCATTCTGCAAACATTGTACTACGCTAGATTTTGCATCAGAAGCCATTTCCTTTAAAATTGCTGAGGTTTTTGTACGACCACATCCATACTTCTTTGCAATTTCAGAGTCCAGAACATTTTTTTTTAGTAGCAAACCTGCATGATCTACGGTAGTTAGGGGAATGTTGTGCTCTACCAAAAATAAGTAAATAAGCTTTGCGCTTTTAACGTGTACACTTATATCGGTTTTCCCAACATGTGCAATGTTTGTGTCGCATCGGCATATACTACAAAAGTCAAACCTATCGCCCTTGTCTGATTTTATAATGCATGGAAACATGATTCCCTGAATGTCTGGTAGTAATAATGCTTTTTTCTGCTCATATTTAGTTTTAAACTTTGCAGAGTCAACAATAAGTAACCTATCAAAACCTCACAAAAACATGGCTGGCAAGAGACATAATACATACCACATTGTAATCACAGTCCATACAGCTTTTATCGCATACAGTATTAAAATCCTTTAACACATGTTTCAACTAGACTTCAAATTGAAAAACAGTTCACGGTAAAATCAATGGCCACACGTATTCGTATTCACAAACAAATCCGGTAGCTATCAAAAACTCCAAAGACAAAATAATGCAACTCCAACAAACAATAGATATGCAAAAATTGATTGTCGCCCTCTCGTAACGTGATCTCTTGGATGCAGGCAACATCAGTATCGATCCATATCTTCACAACACTACGATTTATGTGTTTAAACGTAAAATAATTGCAAAAATAAATTTTGACTGAATAAAATAATTAAAAATCTGAAGAATGTACGTATTTGCGGAAAACAATACATGGCAGCTTTTTGCGGGAGACTTGCGGATCGGAAAGGTTGGCTGATATGCTAACTTTCTGGCACAACTGACATGGCCAACAAATTCTACTTAAATACTCACCATCTGATCCTTCGTTTTCTTTGTTCTGATCCTGCTTCTTCTTTTTGAAGTAAGCGTTTTTATACGCATCCAATTTCTTTCCTGTATATTTCACCTACAAAATTAAAAACTTCCATCATGCTATCTATACAACTCGAAAGGAAAGATGATCACACATAATTTACAGACTTTCNTTATACGCATCCAATTTCTTTCCTGTATATTTCACCTACAAAATTAAAAACTTCCATCATGCTATCTATACAACTCAAAAGGAAAGATGATCACACATAATTTACAGACTTTCACAAAGCTTCTGTTTCATTCATTACACCAAGCTGCTTCACAACTTTTTACAGATTTACTGCTTGAATGAAAATTATGTTTTTCACTCAAATTTGAAAAATGTCTACTCATCAGCTTTTAAAACTAGCATTTATAATTCAAGTAAACAGTTCATCTGTAAGCAAAGCACAGTTTCATGCAAAATGCCCCTGAAGTTCTAACAGCAACACAAAGTTATATTAAAAACTACCAGGCATTCTTCTGGAAATTATATAAAATCAAACATTATTAATGGATTTAAATAACTTGTTAAAATACAATTATACAAATACTTTTGAGGCATTAAGAATACCATTTTCACTTATGCTGGGAATTAAAATAAAATACTTTTAATTATTCATGCTTGCTATCAAGACAACTTTTCTCTCCCCTCTCCACAAATTCTCTTAAACATTTTAATGGTGCAGTTAATATTGACTTTAAGAAAACATTTAATTTTTTTTTTGCAAAAGAATGAAATTGTTATTAAGAATTTCAAATGTTTTGGCAGTGTTAGTAAGTGTATTTTGTCATGAGTTAGTTTTTTCCTAAAGTCATAATTCGAAATTGCATCGGGAATCAAAGATAAGGGTTCTATACTCTGGAACCGCAGTTAGTTTTTTTTTTTCAGCGCAGTTCGGCTCAAATGGGAAAGTGGATGTGGCGGTGTTCACACCAGTGTCCAAAGGAACTGTTTGTACCACGCTATGCAGTTTTTAGGTAGTGATCAAGAGGCATAAGAACTGTAGCACTACGCAATGCCCTTACTTGGGTATGTTTGTAGTGCAATGAATGTGAGGGATGGGCGTGGAGCACTGTGGTGTTATTAGTAGTGAGCAACCCCTGCCACCTCGTAGTAAACTGCCCATCATAGAGTCAACATGACGTAAATCAGTTGGACATAGGACAGTGGTTGCCGCACTTATGATGGCTATGTAGCATGAATTATTAATGGGCTCTGCGATGACACTGTTCTTGTAATCCATCTAACTCGCTGTATCCCAAACTGTTGTGTGTGTCTGCTGTGTAAAGTATGTGATTTTCATTAACTTCAATAAATCTCAAAGGAAAAATTTTTATGTTTCATTCCTTTTTTTTAATGGCACTTTTATTTATGAAACTTTTCATGCTTCTACCGAGTGAGTGAACTGAGCTGAGTTTCAGTCATATTTTGTTTCTGACAGCTGCAACATTACATCATCTTGTAAAAAATTTAAATATTACCTGACCAAATAATTTTCTTTATGTTATACAAATCCACTACCACAAAATAAAAAAAACACCTCGAACAATGTGCATTGGNGTGTGTCTGCTGTGTAAAGTATGTGATTTTCATTAACTTCAATAAATCTCAAAGGAAAAATTTTTATGTTTCATTACTTTTTTATAATGGCACTTTTATTTATGAAATTTCTCATGCTTCTACCGAGTGAGTGAACTGAGCTGAGTTTCAGTCATATTTTGTTTCTGACAGCTGCAACATTACATCATCTTGTAAAAAATTTAAATATTACCCGACCAAATAATTTTCTTTATGTTATACAAATCCACTACCACAAAATAAAAAAAACACCTCGAACAATGTGCATTGGNGACCAAATAATTTTCTTTATGTTATACAAATCCACTACCACAAAATAAAAAAAACACCTCGAACAATGTGCATTGGAAAAAAAAACATTTACCAGCAGCATTACTGTAATGTGGCATACACATGTTACATTTTCCCTACGAACTGTGTTTGGTGAAGAGCATTGTACGGTGAATATACTTTGTCAGCACCCAGTATTTGATACACAGCACAAAGTTTGGCCATGTTTCCCAGTTTGCCCATGTTACGAAGGTGAAAGCCTGAGCTCAGCCGCAACTGATTTTGCAGCTGTTCCAGTCATTGTACACTAATAATTGGCTGTTCGAGTAACTTAACCTAACCCTCGTTTTCCGGCATGGTCTCCAAACATCGCGATTCACGGGAGTGCTTCACGCTGGAGGGTAAGGGAGAAGAATATGGCATGTATGGCACTCAAGCAGTGCTCTTCTTTGCGAGGTTTGAAGCGAATGTGCATCAAGGTAGGCAGCTCCAAGTCGATTTTGTGTTGAGGACACGTAATCATTAATATCTTTTTGAAAGTATAAGAATACAGAATGTTTCAAAAAAGATTCACCTGACGAAACAAAGAACCATGTGGTAAAGAGTGAAATACATATCTGACAAAACTCTGCTTACAAGTATCACGAATGCTCAATACCCTCTCCCCCAATGGGCTCTGCATCACTTTGGTGCTGACTCAGCACTTGGTTTGAGCAATACCGGATTCCCACACGTCGGCGAGCATGTTCGTTCACTTCTAAGAGAGGTTTGAAAGGTTTCACGTGATTGCCATTAGGTGCCTTGCTGGTGCAGAGACGGTGAGTAGTCAGTAGGCAAGCCCCCTACAGAAGACCTTTTGTGTTCTCTATTTCAACAATTGCAAGTCTGCAACAACTGTACAGTGTGATTTTTGGCGAGAGTACAGCACTGCACACCATACTGCACAGAGCATTCGACATTGGCACAAGCAGTTTCGACAAACAGGTTGTTTGCATAAGCGGAAATCAACGGATCACCCCGTGTTTCCGACAAAGACATTGAGTGCATCTGAAAGAGTTTTGTAAGAAGTCCACAAACGTCTACTTGTGCCAGTCGAGAGCTAGTGACGGCATTTGTTATTCAAAACATACAGGATTGAATTTGTATACGCTCTAAGCCAAGGTAATAAAAAACGATGGTGGCTTTTGTGCATTCATTCTCAAAAAGGAAATGGAAGATGACAGTTTTCTTTCTAGTTCAATATTCCGTGGCAAGGCCATATTTAATCCCAGTGGTACGGTGAACTGCCACGATGTACAGATAAGGAGACCACAGCAGCCGCATGCTGTAGTATGAGAGAGACTACACTAAATTGAATGTGTTCTGCGCCATTTATTTGTTCAGTTGTTTACTAAAACAGAGTGTTATCTTAATATTTTAAAAAAGGTGTTATAGTGATGAAGTCTCGTATCAGTTCGCAACAAGCAACAACCTAAAATTAAAATTGGCATCGAATGTAATGTGTAATCTGCATGATGTTCACTGCCAAGGAAAATGACTAGTGGTCTAAGTGAGTTTGACATTCTTGGCCTAGACTAACAACATTTGGAGCACTACTTGAATTTTACAACAGAATGTCATACTGCACTACTCTTAAAGCTAAAAAGGTGCGATGGTACTGTTCAGTGGATGTGGATGTGGATGAAGAGCAGAGAAGTCATGCCTCATGCAAATAATCTGCAAATGTCGTTTTGGAGAGCAACACTGTGTTCTTCAATGGGTCTATACATTTTACTGGCAAATCGAAGATACCTACGACTATAATTCTTTTCATTCACGCTTTCGACCTCAAGGACTGGAAGTGAGGCAAGAGTGGAATGGAGTGGAGAGATTTGGGTGGATCTTAACAATTCAGGTCTTGAAAGTTGACGAGGATTAAACAAAGTGAATATGGAGCAGTGCCAGAATGGACGGACGGGGAAACTGTAAATCCCCGAGAAAACTCTCTGACACCAACGGCATCATCTGACATGATTCCCGCATGCCAAAATCTCGAGAGCGNAAACAAAGTGAATATGGAGCAGTGCCAGAATGGACGGACGGGGAAACTGTAAATCCCCGAGAAAACTCTCTGACACGATTCCCGCATGCCAAAATCTCGAGAGTGATCCTGCCAATCAAGCCCAGTTTGCCTAGGTTGGAGGCGAGCAGTTTAACAACTCAGCCACCGTGGTCCCATTGGCGATGAGTGCGTTGTGTGAAATTCTGGCATTGCAATTGTCAGCGATAGCTCTTGGAGGAGGAGAAGAAAAAGAAGTACTGTTTGTTTACATGAAGAATAAGAACAACTATTTGTTTGCATCTTTGTATTTGTATTCTTACTGTTGCTGCATTGAAGTACAAAATAAAATACAAGGTTTCCTATAATATAGGCAATGTCATAAAAATTGTCTATTAACAACATTAAAATAATTATCCTTCGTCTTTTATGTCTCTTGTACTAACTGTATGCTAATGCATAGTTTTCATCACACATCACGTTCATATGGCCTTGTTTATCTTCTGCCCACTTAAAACATACACTGTCAATGTTTTTTGTGTGTACTTTGTTACATTCGTGAGGTCTAAAAATGTAATTTTTACCCTTGAAACAGATATCAGCACCAAATCATGTGGTGTGCGTCTCTGACAGATCTCAGATGGCGATAGCCCTCGAAAGATCGTTACACAATTGTAAAACAGTAAATAGAGCTCGTCGTTGCCCATCGCATCTGCAAGCATCAATCACTACGCGTCGGTGTATTGTGGAACCAATTTTAGCAAGCACGGCCACCGAGAAACTCTCTACGACAAGAAATTTTACAAATGCTACGTACTGGCATATTAATAGCACGTATAGGCTCCTTAACATTTTCACTTTTTCACTTGACTGATGCATGAAAAAAGCAGTTAAACCCATGGTAAAATTTTTTTACAAACAGTGGAAGGATACAAAGTTAGGAGAAAAGTAGATACTAAGCAGAACATTCAGAAGTGCTCACTTTACCATGAACTGCATATATTCAATGTACCGAATTATATTTTTTACAAATATTCCATAAACTTATATCAACAGGTTTCCATTGTACTAAAAGCAAATAAAACACAAACTTGTAACAACGTTACACATTTTGTTCATTTCAAAAAAAGGAACTTTGGTTTTTCTACTTTAACTACCCTTAAGGAGCTGTCGCAACCATTTAAAATACTAGTATTGAAAGTTATGACCATCAATAATATTGTTTATAACGAATCAATTTTAAACATAACTTTCATTTTTCCCTATCTTCCAAGCAGATTGGGGAAAACCAGTGAATTAACAAAAATAATATTTTCAATACTATAATGCAATTAATAAATTTTAAGTAAAAGTGCTTGGTGTTACAATACGAATTTCAGTGTCATTTGGTGCTTTAATGTGTGTTTTTGTTACTTTCCATTACATAATCTTGACTACGACTATACACCGTCACATGTTCAAACCCCTTAAGAATTAACACAGGCTTAGCAGGCACACACAGGCAGGCAACACTACAAATGTGCAGATTTGTACGTTACCCACAGTTGAACTTACTGAAGCCCAGCCACAACCAGACTTCTTCTCTGGGTTGATGATTCTTTTGCAGTGTATTGCCCATGCACTTGGCGATGCAAAAATGATGTCAGTCTCTAGAGACTTTATCTTTCCATCAGGCAGAAGATCTCCTATGAATCTCTGGCCCTGAAACAAGTAGCAGCAAGAATTTTTAATGCAAGGCAAAAAACATTTCAGTTTAGAATAAATAAAAAAATTACAGTGCTGCACTTGCAACCATATGTAGGTGAAGATGACTGGCAATAACTGAAAGAGGAAATCAATTACAATGAAAACTAAAGCCTACCACACAAATCAAGGGCATCTTTCATGAACACAATGGCGACCACATCTCTCTACAATCCCAACTTGTAATAACCTAAGTGAATGGCTGTGGGGTATGTTATTCCAAAAGTCTGTATAAACTTATGTAACATCTAAGGCAATATGGAGAAACTTCTATTTTTCACTGCCTTTCTTCTACAAGTTGCATGTAAACAATAATTATTTTGGACTATGATTATGCATTTATTTGAATTCTAGGCTAATTTTATAATCTGTCTGATAATCTAACTTTTATTTCCTTGGAAATGTTCCTGTAACTGCTTATAAAAATATTCTGGTAGAATGAGCAGTTCATTGAAATTTCACTTCAAACATATGAAAATTTGAAGAGGAAACTTTAATAGCATAAAAATAAAAACTATGAATGTGGTCTGCACAGTTTCTTGTATAACGGCTAGCATGAAAAAAGTGTTTACTTTCCCACTCAACAAAGAAGACAAGGTCTAATAAATTGAAACTAACAAATGTAAATTTTGAAGATAGGAACATTATTGATGAAACACACATTCATACACAAAATAAATTCACTTAAAAAAAATTCTTTCAAATGCTAGTGCATGAGAACTCAAGCAACACAATTGCCAACAAACACAAAACTGACTGCCAAACATAAGTTAGGAGAACAAAGCAAGTGCAATTATTCCATCTATGTCCTAAACGACTAGAACTGGTGCTACAGTGCTGCCATCAGTGCAAGGAAGCTAGTTATGAAAAGCTAAAAACAAAATGTCAGCATTTGGTTTACAAATACTTAACTAATATCTCGGTTAAGGGTGCACGGGACATTAATTAACTGTTTAGAAATTAATTACAATTTATAGTCTTATAAAAGCCAACAGAATGGAACAAAGAAAGGGCAATTCTACATAACTATTTATACTAACTATGTGAGCAAAAATGTTTCCAGAAGTACATATTTCTAACGAGTTATTTCTTCAGCAGTAAATATGTGTATTTTATTGTAGCGCAAAGCATTATGTAAAAAAGATACATCAATATGGCGGAATATTTTCTCTCAAAGTTGGCTACAACCATTACCTAGGATTTCCCTTTCTTAGTTTCTGTATATTGACTTTCAAAATTTTATCAACTCCAATTGACATACTAGGAGTTAATTTATATCCCAATTTGTCTTAAGTAACTTAATAACTTAAACAAAGTTAACGCACACATGTGAAAACTAAAAATTACTAAAAAAAGTGCATAAAAAACAACAAAAGTGATCTTCTAAAACCTATTAAACAGTGCACACTTGTACACACATAAATAAATGCAACTCAGCGTAGCATTGCCAACAGTATAAAGCATAAATAAACACAAGGTGCTGCGAACCCACTACAAGACGACGACGAAAGACGTGGCGTGAAAGAAGAGGAGACAGAAGAGGAAGGAAGTGAAGAGATAGCTCACCAAATACTCAATTGACATGGTCCCTTCTCCAGGCTGGAGAATGTTTGCGGACAGCAACATCTGCAGTGTGACAGTTCGCCCAGTGGGGCCGCTCCCCAAGCGAAGCCGACGCTCACCGTTCTCCTCCCAGTCCTACACGTAAATTAACTAGTCTGATAAATTACACGATGCTCCACCATCCACACATCAACAAAGCTCTGCATCGGCCAAGAGATCATTACATCACTCACTGACTGTAATTGTTTAGTTCAGTGACTTTACCAAAAATTGGGGAAAATTTTGAAAATTGTATTTTTAGATTTTATAGAAGTTTCAGACTCCTTTCCATTTGGCCACATTGGGCTATTAAGCTAAATAAATTTTTAATGAATTTTTTTTTCAATTGTATAACTTTATCCTTGAACCACATAATTAGTGACATATTTGTGTTTGTGCACATCTGTGATGCTACACGTTGTAGACAAAAATCATCAAAACACCCTGTAGGGCTGATAAAATCACCAGTTGCACTCTGTATGTATGATGCTTTCTCTATTTAACCATGTGAATTAAGAATGGAGGATACAAGTTTGAGTGTTTTTGGGGTTGTGGATTGATTTCTAATGGTCCTGTCGGACATGTCGGAAAAATAAAAGAAGGTACAGCATCATTCCCATAAACATTTTTGGCACAGCACTTGACTTGAAACAATAATAGAGCAAGTTTGGAGGGATGTGAAGCACAATATTCTGTGGTGTGGACAGAAGACACTGCAATTTATTTGATAACTGGTGGAGTTCATGTTTCGCTGCAGGTTTCCTGATGATCGTAAGCATCTGCACAATTTTCTACTCCCTGACAAAAAACTGTATCCACTGCCAAAACAGGCAAGTATATTATTCTTTTGAATAGTCATTCACTCACTTTTAAGTTACCCATTGCCTATACTTTATATTATTTGTGGGCTTCTTGGTTTTGTATGTAACTTTTCTTACGTATCAATGAAGAATTTTCTTACGCTAAATGTTGTGTTGAACTGAAAATTTCATTTGCAATGAAATCAAGTTGTTTGGGGTATCCGCAGTGCAATATCTGAACTGCCCACCATTGTATTGATTTCACTGTGCCTCGTGTGGCAGTCTGTTTTCCCTCCGGACCTGCATAATGCCTTACTTCATCCGGCCAATGAATGTAAGGTAGCTCGTGTGGCTCGACTGCTTCTATTCTCATTTCTAAACAAGCACATTGTCTTCTATGCTTCCTAGTTTATGTGCATGTTGTGAGGTGGTCTTCAATGTAAAACAGGCTACAGTAAAATGTTGAAGCGTTTAATTGTAAGTATTTTTTTTTTTTATCAATTCTTAATTTTAGCATAACTTAACCTTAATCTTTCCTCACTTTCGTATTTGCTCTTCAAATGGCCTGAGTACCTACGACAGTTTCTCTCGAGTCTTCAGCCATTCGGCACTGTGTTACGTAATATCTGTTGTTCTTAACCACCCTCACCAGGTTTAATACTTCTCCAGTAGTGTGGTTATGCAAATGCTTAGTTTATTCCCCACTAAGTCCCTGGTAGTATAATTACCCATTTTCCTTATAGACATGACTATTATAAAACTGCATTCTTGAGTGAGACATTGGTGTGTATTACTTGTATTGCCACACTACGCTTCTCATGGTCCAAGCAACTGAGATGGGACCTAAAACTGTTGTTATATTAATACTGTTATTTTGTACAATGCTTCTCTTTTCGATGTATGCATTGGTTAGTTTGTGCAGTTAACATCCACCACTTCATTAAAGTTCAGGTTTAGGTAATTACAATTATTGAATATTCATTTTCTGTTCAGATTAATGTAATGCTTTGGCACAACTTGTGTTACTTGAGAAGTTATTCTACTAGCAGCGGCGAGTGGGAAACACGAAACGTGCCCATACGTCATTGTTTGTTAAGATGGTACCAATCATCCTGTTGTGTGTATCCACCTTAACTAATGTTTCTAAAGTACACTGAGAAAGAACGTGGTATATTATTATTAAATCTTGACACAACATGAGAACCTTGGTGTTTCATTTGAGAAATGACCCTGTCATTTAAGAAACTGTTGTTCCCTGCCCACTCATTAATTTTTACTTCTCTATTATACACATCTTTATACCACCACAATGTACACTGATTTAGGTAGCTCCATAAAAGGAATTGCATATAAATCTGCACCACTCTGCTTTCTGAATGGCAAGCACCCATTTACCTGCTTCATATGAAGGAAGAAAGTGCATTTTCCTGCTTCGTACGAAGTAGGTAAATGTATGCAGCCCTCCAAGCTTGCTTCATTTGTGCTCCACGAAACAGGTGAATCCGGTGGGGAAAATTTGAGTGAATTCACTTTCCTGGAACTATTCACTGACATTTTCAATATTTTCATGTGCTTCAGCAATTTTGTGATGTAATTTTTTTTAAGTATGTACTTTCAACCCACAGTTTCATTGATCTACACAGCTCTTCCCCCTAAGGCATGTAGATGCAATACACAAACACGTCTATGCAAAAATGATTCAGCAACTCTTATCAAAACTAAAAACACAATTTTCATTCCACCCCACCCCACATTCTTGATAAAGTAATGTAAACTAAATCATTATCTCGCTGGCAATACAGGAAATTGCTCAATTATTAAGAAAATAAGACATACTACACTTTTCAACATGGAGACAATTCCTAAAAACAATCTAGCTATTGGTAATTTTTAAAACTGTGGGCAAAAATAGAAACTGAAAATAATTTGGAAGCGTTTATCTTATTTCCTGAAAAGAAAAAAAACTNAGACATACTACACTTTTCAACATGGAGACAATTCCTAAAAACAATCTAGCTATTGGTAATTTTTAAAACTGTGGGCGAAAATAGAAACTGAAAATAATTTGGAAGCGTTTATCTTATTTCCTGAAAAGAAAAAAAACTTTTTAGCATGTGTCTTTAAATGTCTAGTGGCCCACTCATTACACTAACAATGTCCCGTAAAACACACAGTGCTACTGCAGCAGCTCATGGATACTGTGATAGATACTGTGAGCCCTCCTATAACCACATTTGATTTGTCAAAATAATTTAGCAAGGTCCTGTGTTTTACATAACCCTCACATAAGGACAAAGGGTCTTATGTGTTTAATAAGTACTTGCACAGTTCAAAAGGGGCCCAGGCAGTTAAAGTGGCCTGGCGTGTTAAAAAAATTCCTTCAAGACATTTGAAAAGTTGCCCATGTAATTAAAGAATCCATACAGATGACAACAGTGTCCATGCAGCTAAACTGTAACTTGTGCAGTTGGTAAAGGTCCATACAAATTAAGAGCACATGTATTCAAAGTAGACAAGTTAGACAAGTATAAAGTAGACAAGTTAAAAACACTACATAGTTAACAAAGGGCTTGCACAAGTTAATAACATAACAGGTGACTCTATTAAGGGGCATCTACATATTAACAGGTGACCAGATGTTAACTCAACTGGAGGCATTTCAAGACACTCTCATTGCACAATGCATGATTTATATGTGCCAAGTAGGTGATCCAATCCAACAATTTTATGCCCATCATTTTGAGATCCTTCAACATTTGGCCTAACTGTGCATAATTGTTTGATGATAAAAGAAAATTTACTCCTAACAAATATTTTTTCCCTTTCTCCTATTTCATCTCAATATCCCTGTCTGCAATACTTTTACTTGTTCTTCCCGGGCTATATCTGTCTTGCGCTTCATATTAAAAACATCCTGTTCAATTCCCTAAACCACATAAAGTTCTTGTTCTATTAACAATGTTACCAGCTGTTACTACATGGTCGAAAATAAATATGATGCAAATCTACTCCAAACTCACTAGCCTCGCTACCCACTACAAGAACATAATTCATACTACAAATTCCAAAAACATTTATCTAAAATACATGCAGCTAAATATCTACGTACAAAAACTTATCACCACCCCCAATAATTGATTCCCAGTATGAATGCTCATAAATACTTCAAGTACTAAATATAAAAATAAACAGCAAAGCATGTTAAAGATCACAAAAGGACAATTTCTACAAATAAATTTCAAAAATTGTAAAGTAACCCAAGAAACAGAGACAAGAAAAATGTTGTATAAGGAAAGCAATGGGAATTACACTTTTAAAACTAAAAATGCTAATGATATGGCAATGAAACACACAGTAACGAAATGAAAATACATAATCCAGCATCTGTAATACTTACCAGCTTCAAAGTATTAAAATAATAATCAGGTAATTTTTGTTGCACATAAGCCAAAAAATTAATAAGCACAGGTAAATGCACATCTATTTAATCACAGCCACAAAACCAAAGCTTTTTTAATAATCACTTTTAGTCGATTTGAGCTTTTCTGTCATTTGAATGACTGAACAACTCCATGGGCTTACCAAAATCTACTTTCCAGATTTCAAAACTCTCCTGCTAATTTTTGTTGCACTGTGACTTCAAAAAGAAACATTTCACACCTATCACAACTGCCCACAAAATAAGGGTTGTGAAGGGGGAGGAGGAAAAAAAATGTTCATTGAGATAAACTCAACTACATAACATTATACCCATCAAGGATATTAAAACCTCTTTTTGGTAACCATTGACAGCAATGTTTGCCAGCATTCATACAGCACCACAAACATCACAATAATTCTCCCAAACTTTGCCAACAACAGGATGGTCCACAAGTTTACCTGCGAGATGTGAAAGGAGGACGTTTGAATTCAGTCACTTTTAGCACCACAAATACAACCCAGGCAAGTACGCACAGGTGTTGAAGAGCATCACACATGAAGAAATAAAGACAATCAACAACTAGGTACAAAGTCACCTTCAAAAATTGCTTGCAGCTTATAATGGACACACTACTTGCCAAAATCTTCTACTATCAAATTCTGTGAGTGTTGAAGTATTAGCCACTGAAGTAAAATTATGTTAAAAACTCAATTTAGACCATTATGAAGATGCAATTTCTACTTTCACCATCGTAACTTGATGCTGCATATGAACTTTATAAATTTAAGATGCAAAAAACTGTAAACCACTGACAATTAACTAAATACAAATAACTAGTTTTATTAATGAACATTTTAACAACTTGGTTGATGAAGCCAACAAACTTTCTATTTTAAGTAATTCTTGTCTAATTTAAGAGGTAATCACAAAAACAATCCACACCATAGAATTCTTTTTGCAGTGATAAAAAATCCAGAATAATCTGTTTGGCATTACCACTTTGCACGTTCAGAAACAAGCTGTATTAAGATTCAGGTAAATCTGTAATACCACAACATAGCACAGCAACATTGCACATAACCTGGTCAAGAAAAAACACATTAAAAAAATAAATACACAAAACAAAAAAAGCAACCAAGTCATGCTCAACATATTGCACCTCATCATACTCCTCATCTTCTATATCTTCATCAATTTCATCTCTCTCTTCAAGGTCCTCTGCCTGCTGCATCCTCATACGTCTTGCATAAAAAAAATTGTAGAAGTAGAGTCAGATTATAGCTACAATGCAGAATCTGGGTTACAAACATCATCCCAAAAACCAGAAGCATCAATTCTTAAATATAGGAGCTACAACTAAAATGATAAAGTAACATACCTGACTCATGACACTTTTTTATGTCACATTGACTCTCTTAGCAGGTCAAGGTTTTGCACAATTTCATATGAAAACTGCCAAACTTACTAATACACATAGTGTCGTTCTATCTTGTTCCATTTGCATTATAGACATTATAAGAGTGCACTAGAAGGCACTTTGCTGCAGCCTCAACCAATCAGTATATTTTTAGTAGACATGGCAAATACACTAGCTGATCAAAAGTATCTAGACACCCACGTAAAACTGACATGTAAGTGTCCTTCAGGTATACTGCCCAGTAGTGGACATTAATATGAGTTGGACCTACCCTTGGCCTTCATTACAGCCCTAACCCTGTGGGGGAGACTGTCAACCAGTCGTTGGAACATCTCAGAGGGGAATGGCTGACCATATTTCTGCAGCACTGTAGCAAGTTTAGTAAGTGATGTACGTCCTCAGCGTCTGGCACCGTCACCATTCCAGTTTATCCCAAAAGTGTTCAATGGGATTGAGGTTGGGGCTCTGGGCTGACCAGTATATTTTCAGGAACCCTATTGTCCACAAACTTCTCATGAGCAGACAATGCTTTATGGCAACGGGCATTGTAATGCTGAGACACATCACATAGTTATCTCAGAACTGGTCTTCTACCATACACAATACACAGCCAGTCAAAATGTTTTATAGCCTTCTGCTTTCAAGTGCCCTATATTACTACAAGTAGACAAAGTGCCTTCCAGGAAAAACATCCTCACAGGCCCCCCCACGTCTGCCAAATTTCACAGTGGCAATATACAGGCCGGCATGTAGCGTTCACCTGTCATTCGCCATACCCAAACCCTCCCATCAAACTGCCACATGGTATAGTGTGATTCATCATTCCAAATCACGAGTCTCCAGTCGTCCACATTACAGTGGCGGCGTTCTTTACACCAATGAACCTAATGCTTCACGTTCACAGGCCAATTGTGTGGTTTATGGGCTGGTGCCTGAGTTTTGAACCGCAGTCCTTGTAACTCCTGGTGCATAATCATGCAACTGACTATAATTAGTGGCACTGCAGAATTCATATGTAATAGTATCGCACTGTGACATGCAATGTTCCCACAACACCTTCTTAAATGCTCATATATCCCAGTCGGTCAACAAATATGTCCACATCATAATCACTTCTCTAATATTGACTAGGGCAACAACTCAAGAAGGGTGGGAATGGCCCTGACAAGACTATTTTTTGATGTGGTAACCAATAACTACATCTCATTCAAAGTCACTGAACTCCCTTGCTCCACCCATTCTGCCAGTATTGCATAGCACTGACCAACATCAAGCTCTCTGCCACCTTTTATAGTTACAGCGGCGATCATAGATATCTAGGCACAAGCCATGTTTGCAGAGGGGTGTCCGAATAATTTTGATACTTGTGTGTTTTAGTAAACTTTTTTTATATTAATTTCTGCAGTTTGTTATACAAATTATTTTTCCCGTAGTGACCACATTTGAAACAGTTAACAAAAATCCAGCTAATAAAAATGTGAAGAAAATTTCAATTTNATTTTTCCCGTAGTGACCACATTTGAAACAGTTAACAAAAATCCAGCTAATAAAAATGTGAAGAAAATTTCAATTTAATTCTTTATTGTCGAATAGACAACGAAATTTTGTACAGATGTGGTATTGTACATGCAGTATAGGTTATAATAAAAACGGAAATTAATTTCAGAAAAATGCAGCTGATTAGTAGAAGATAAAGCAAAATTAATGTCTTCAAGTTACATCTAAAGAACGGTAAAAATTTTCCATCAAAATAAACGACACACAATTCAAAGATACAGTAACATATCAAGAAATATAATCTAAGCTACTTCCAAATTCAGAAACACAGTAACTTACTGTAACATGTTATGGAAGGGTCAAAGCAACTACACAACTAATTAATGCCTGTTTATAACTGCTGCAGTCCACTAAGCGTGAAAGTGAGGGCATGGCACGATGGCATAATGCAAGCAGAATACAGGTTGTGTATTATCTGTCACTGTTTGTAATGGTTTCACTTAACACTGCCTGCAACTACACCCTGACAGAGGAGTGCATAACATGAGACAAATGTGGCTTCTAAATGGCAATTTCTCATTGGCCTTTGTCACAGCAATATTGAACCATACTCTTTTCTCAGCTTTCAAAATTGCAAGTTCTTAAAGCACTTTCTCTGCAGTTTTTCCTGCATAAGATCACTCTGTGAAGTAGATTTTGTTTTTCTGGCAAAGAAAATCTTAAGTTGAGTGGTTTAGGAAAGCTTCAGTTGTTGGTCAGGTAGATAGGACTACAGAGTACAGTAAAGACTAAATTGCCAGCACTGTATCTGCGCTGGTTTCTCAGAAACCTGGATTGGAGTCAGAGGAGAAAGAGGAGGTGGCACAATCTGCTAGTAATGTCAATGGACCAGCCTGCATAATTCACAGTTGGTTTGAGCAGCCTACATACACTGGAGATCCAGATGACTTTAATGTGGACATGCTGCTTTGGAAAATAAAGCTCGTACACTGGGTTGAGAAGAGAGGTTTTTGGTCTCTGCTTAACGGTGAGGTTCTAAGCACTGGTGGAGGTGAAATGAGGTGAAGATGGAGCAGTGGCGGAGTGCAAGGGCATGGGAAATGGTAGTGTCCAGAGAAAACCAGCTGACAGACTGCAATGTCTGTCCCATTTCCCATATGCAAAAATTTGGCTTACCCCACCGGAGATCAAACTCGGTTCGCCTTGGTGGGAGACAAGTAGCTGACTACTGCACCTCCACCACCNATTTTTCCCGTAGTGACCACATTTGAAACAGTTAACAAAAATCCAGCTAATAAAAATGTGAAGAAAATTTCAATTCAATTCTTTATTGTCGAATAGACAACAAAATTTTGTACAGATGTGGTATTGTACATGCAGTATAGGTTATATTAAAAACGGAAATTAATTTCAGAAAAATGCAGCTGATTAGTAGAAGATAAAGCAAAATTAATGTCTTCAAGTTACATCTAAAGAACGGTAAAAATTTTCCATCAAAATAAACGACACACAATTCAAAGATACAGTAACATATCAAGAAATATAATCTAAGCTACTTCCAAATTCAGAAACACAGTAACTTACTGTAACATGTTATGGAAGGGTCAAAGCAACTACACAACTAATTAATGCCTGTTTATAACTGCTGCAGTCCACTAAGCGTGAAAGTGAGGGCATGGCTCGATGGCATAATGCAAGCAGAATACAGGTTGTGTATTATCTGTCACTGTTTGTAATGGTTTCACTTAACACTGCCTGCAACTACACCCTGACAGAGGAGTGCATAACATGAGACAAATGTGGCTTCTAAATGGCAATTACTCATTGGCCTTTGTCACAGCAATATTGAACCATACTCTTTTCTCAGCTTTCAAAATTGCAAGTTCTTAAAGCACTTTCTCTGCAGTTTTTCCTGCATAAGATCACTCTGTGAAGTAGATTTTGTTTTTCTGGCAAAGAAAATCTTAAGTTGAGTGGTTTAGGAAAGNCATAAGATCACTCTGTGAAGTAGATTTAGTTTTTCTGGCAAAGAAAATCTTAAGTTGAGTGGTTTAGGAAAGCTTCAGTTGTTGGTCAGGTAGATAGGACTACAGAGTACAGTAAAGACTAAATTGCCAGCACTGTATCTGCGCTAGTTTCTCAGAAACCTGGATTGGAGTCAGAGGAGAAAGAGGAGGTGGCACAATCTGCTAGTAATGTCAATGGACCAGNGTTTCTCAGAAACCTGGATTGGAGTCAGAGGAGAAAGAGGAGGTGGCACAATCTGCTAGTAATGTCAATGGACCAGCCTGCATAATTCACAGTTGGTTTGAGCAGCCTACATACACTGGAGATCCAGATGACTTTAATGTGGACATGCTGCTTTGGAAAATAAAGCTCATACACTGGGTTGAGAAGAGAGGTTTTTGGTCTCTGCTTAACGGTGAGGTTCTAAGCACTGGTGGAGGNTAAAGCTCATACACTGGGTTGAGAAGAGAGGTTTTTGGTCTCTGCTTAACGGTGAGGTTCTAAGCACTGGTGGAGATGAAATGAGGTGAAGATGGAGCAGTGGCGGAGTGCAAGGGCATGGGAAATGGTAGTGTCCAGAGAAAACCAGCTGACAGACTGCAATGTCTGTCCCATTTCCCATATGCAAAAATCTGGCTTACCCCACCGGAGATCAAACTCGGTTCGCCTTGGTGGGAGACAAGTAGCTGACTACTGCACCTCCACCACCNTGGCTTACCCCACCGGAGATCAAACTCGGTTCGCCTTGGTGGGAGACAAGTAGCTGACTACTGCACCTCCACCACCCCTCATGCATTGAGGATCTACCCATTTGGCGACCCTCAGAGTGGATATCGCAAGAACTGAGAGGAAGGGTCAACACCAATATGTCACTTCTTTGGAACCTGATAGCAAATTCAACCAGCATTCTACATATCATGCAAGGATTAGATTGAAGGACATACAAGGGACCTAAAGGTACACAATAGTTCCTGAGGAGAGCCAAAGGGATAAATATGGAACCTCCACCCAGAAATTCACTCTCGCACTTGGGGATGTAACTGTAGGTGATCCCTTCAGCGTGCTGAACCCCTGATATCAACAACACATAGGACAAAATCCTTCATGGGGATTGACGTTAAGTAATCTACCTGAAGACCCTAGAGAGGTAGAAAATGGACCTGCCCTCTAGGAAACCACATTGATCTCTTGGGTGTCTATCCAAATAGTGACCCCGAGCCCTGGACTCCCAGTTGTCCGATACACATCTCGCAGCTTGGGAGTCTTGTCAAAATCCAGCTGGCACCCATTCTATCCCATAAGGAACATGTTGAGGCATGGGCAAGGAAATACACATGACAGAACCTTGCACCCACCATAAGGAGGGTTAGAAAGGGGCAGAGAGGCAGAAAATTAAACTGGACNAATACACATGACAGAACCTTGCACCCACCATAAGGAGGGTTAGAAAGGGGCAGAGAGGCAGAAAATTAAACTGGATCAAATATCCAAGGGCTGCAGACGTAACCTACGAATGCTGCAGTTAACTAAGCGTGTCATGCTTGGGAAACTCTCTGTTTGATAGATGAGCTGTGGTAGACACTGATCGTCAAAACAAAGAGGAGAAATACTTCACCCTTGCCACTTATGATTCCCACTAGCCATAATAATGACAAGTAATAAANAATACACATGACAGAACCTTGCACCCACCATAAGGAGGGTTAGAAAGGGGCAGAGAGGCAGAAAATTAAACTGGACCAAATATCCAAGGGCTGCAGACGTAACCTACGAATGCTGCAGTTAACTAAGCGTGTCATGCTTGGGAAACTCTCTGTTTGATAGATGAGCTGTGGTAGACACTGATGGTCAAAACAAAGAGGAGAAATACTTCACCCTTGCCACTTATGATTCCCACTAGCCATAATAATGACAAGTAATAAATACAGTACATAGTAACAAAATTCTGTAATATGACAAAACAATTTGTAAATTCTTTACATTCTAAAGCAACACATAAATGAAAACAAAAGTTGCAATTTTAAGGCACTGTTTTTAATACGAAAAACAGCACTACTGGTGAAAAAAAAAACATTACCTCCCCCTCCCCTCATTGTATCACATATTGATAAAATTGTATTTTTAACACATTTTTGCAATAGTTTGGTTTTGAGATTGAAAATGNCAATTTGTAAATTCTTTACATTCTAAAGCAACACATAAATGAAAACAAAAGTTGCAATTTTAAGGCACTGTTTTTTAATACAAAAAACAGCACTACTGGTGAAAAAAAAACATTACCTCCCCCTCTCCTCATTGTATCACATATTGATAAAATTGTATTTTTAACACATTTTTGCAATAGTTTGGTTTTGAGATTGAAAATGNCCTCATTGTATCACATATTGATAAAATTGTATTTTTAACACATTTTTGCAATAGTTTGGTTTTGAGATTGAAAATGTTTTAATTAAATAATAACATGATTATCTAATGATATAATTTACAGCAAAACTTCATAGAAAAGTAATTTCATAAATTATTCTACTACAGTGGCATCCTGTTATAACAACCTCTCTCGTAAAATTTTTCTGCATAATAAGCTGCCTTCTCTTGGTCCACAAACACGTTTTTCAATACAAAATGACCCCCTCAAAAAGTTTTCCCTTACATATGGCAGACATTTCTTGGGACTCTTGAGAAATGTTATAACAAGGTTCTACTATAGCTATTTTGAATACACAGTATTCCCAACATCACTCAACTCTTTAGACCCCTCTAGTCAACTAACCTAGGATTGTTGGATTTTACACTAACCTAGGATTTTTGGATTTTACATTATCCTACGATTGTAGGGTTTTACACTAACCTAGGATAGTAGGGTTTTACCCTAACCTTGGATGTTTAGGTTTTACACTAAACTATGAATGTAGGATTGTAGGGATTTAAAGGAACCGTAAAACACACCAAAATAATGTAAATTGACTCACCTAGGTAGGGGGCTGGTATAATTCCTCTGACGTTAATAGACATAAACAAACATATTTCGCAAAATTGTTAAATATGTTCTCCTTATTTTAACACTACGCCCTCTTGAATATTAACAAGGTAAGCTGTGCAGAATCCATTAATGCAACTTTTGTTGGTCTCGGGCGTTTCGTTCAGAAACGTAAACAAACTGGCTATGCTGTTCATTTCGCAATTTTGTTCAATTTTTTTAAGTTATGTTGTACTTATTTTAAAGCTACGCCCCTAGTATATTCGTGTTCTACGTGTAAAGTAGAAATATATCATGATTTTGAATTTTTTTGTGTTTTTCAGAAAAGCCNCTAGTATATTCGTGTTCTACGTGTAAAGTAGAAATATATCATGATTTTGAATTTTTTTGTGTTTTTCAGAAAAGCCTCTAAACTTAATAATTACCAGCAAGACATTTGTGAAGCGGAGAGATTTGGGCGGCTCTTAACACTGAGGTCTTGAGAGCCGATGAGGGTGAAGCGTGGTGAGAATGGAGCTGTACTAAAATGCAAGAGTGGGGGAAACTGGAAATTAAAAAAAAACAGTAGACCAGCGGCATTGTCCGGCACTATTCCCACATGCAAAAATTTGGGCGTGCCCCTGACAGGAATCGAGCCTAGTTTGCCTAGGTGGAAGGCGAGTGGTCTGACCACTACACCACCATGGCCCTCAAGACCATCGTAATAATTACTCAAGTTGTATGTAATAAAAATCAATAGTTGATTTTATGAAAGTCCATTTTAGATAAAAATGATAACTTTCGTGGAGTACCAAACACAATACAGGGGGATAACCAAGTGTCTGCCCCTCAGCCCCTCTTACCTAATCCTGCTCCCGTCTCCTCACGGTGTACCCTGGAGCCTGAGATATCTGATAGAAGATGGGTGAAAACCCCATCATAAATTACGTCAGGTGCAGAAAGGAGATAGNCCTGGAGCCTGAGATATCTGATAGAAGATGGGTGAAAACCCCATCATAAATTACGTCAGGTGCAGAAAGGAGATAGATGGCTAGTCGGGGCCTAAACAACAAGCTTGGGAAAGGATCTGAACAGCTCGGGACTAGCATAGTGGGCTGAAACCCTAGGGTTGGTCACAGATGAACCAAATAGTCAATGGCAACATACACAGCTTCAGTTAGTGGGGGTTACCACGAGCAAAAGAGGCATACCTGTGGGTCTAAAAGTGGTAGCCTCACAACTCATGTGTAGGTTACGACAGCTAGTAACTGAAAGCCCACATTACCTCATGAGAATATTTGTAAGTGCCAGACCGATAAAAATAGAAAACGACAAAAGCTACGTCTAAGGATAATGAATATTGGGATGCTAACCGGAAGGACAGAGGAGGAGATGATGGACATTACGGAGAAGAAAAACACACACACACGTGTTTGGGAAGAGTGAAACCAAGTGGAGAGGGAGTACACTGATGGGAAATAACAAAAGGATACACGTTGTATTGTATGGTCAATGATGAAGGAAGGAGAAACTGAGACAGGTTTGTAGTGGAAGTCGAGGGCATATAGTCTATTCACGGTTTATTCATCCTTTTTGTATCAAACCTTCAAAAAATCACACCATGTTTGGTTGTTTCCTAATTATATTATGTATCACAAGCGTTTTATACTGGTGTTTAACATTAAAGTACAATTACCTTATTTTTGGTTGAACAGAAATTGTATTTATATTTTAATATTTTATTGTAATTTACACGAATTAAAACAACGAGAAAATAGATTTGTTGGTAATGCCTATTAAGAAATAGTTCTCATGCAAAATATTATTACACTGAATGTGCACAAATGTGGTGCATTGTCCCTTTGGTGTAATTTTCTAAACACGGATAAGCTNCGAATTAAAACAACGAGAAAATAGATTTGTTGGTAATGCCTATTAAGAAATAGTTCTCATGCAAAATATGGTAATTTTCTACTTGAGGGGCTTTCCTGAAAATAAGAAAAAAAACTCCAGAAAGTGGTATATTTCGACTCTACTAATAACGTAGAACACGAATATATTGGGGGCATGGNCTTTGTTTTCATGACGCGGAGGAATATCCCGGAAGTAAAACTTTAACAAGGATTCAGAAAAGTTGGAAGTAACCGCGGATGGACTATAGCCAATTGTTTTAAAACATTTGATACTGCATTGTAAGGGGTAAATATCCAGTTTAGCGGCTTTTCTGAAGGAAACGTCTTAGACCAACAAAAGTAGCATAAATGGGTTCTGCACAGCCTACCTTCTTAATATTCAGAAAGACGTAATGTTAAAATAAGTAGAACGTATTAAATAAAATAGTTAAAAGTAAGAGCAGTTCGTCCGCTTTCTTTATGTCGGACACCATGTTTCTTGGTGAAGTAATGCTTTAGTAACGTGAACAAATGCGCATTGTGCCGTCACCTTATTGGCTGTGGGTCTGTACACATCATCGTCACGGAATTTGAATTGCAGTTGAGACGCAAGACAGTGCGATTGTGTTGTTGCGGGCGTGAGTTGTGACGTCCAAATTTGACTATGCGAAGGCTTGTAATTTAAGAATGGAGGGTGCAAGAAAGAGTGCTTCTGTGCATAATATTTGCCTATGTGGTGGGTGTTACTTCAATGTTTTAGTAGATAGTGTTTTTTTTTTTTTTGTTGCACGAGGTAAGGTGCACGACAGTTTAATGGGTTGAGGACAGTGGAATTGTCCCCCCCGCCTACCTAGGTGAGTTGATTCATGTCCTTCCGGTGTGTTTTACTGTTACTTTAAAACCCTAAAATCCAAGGTTAGATTAACAGCCTACAATCCTAGGTTAGTTTAAACCCAACAATCCTAAGTTAGTTTAAAACCCTACAATCCTAGGTTAGTTTAAAAATGTAAAATAGTGATTCACTTATCGTGGGTTTAGGCTCTGTTAGGTTAAGTAGCACATATTACGAAATAAGTCATACGTTAATGCCCCTCGTATATTCGTGTTCTGTGCAATTAGTAGAGTGAAAATATACCACTTTTCAAGGTTTTTTTTTTACAGAAAAGCCACTACTCTGGATAATTACCTATTATGGATCATTTATTGTGTTTCTTTACACTGTGTTGCGAGAATCGTACCATAGATATATTGAGATTACTCCATTATTTAGCACCAAAAAGTTTAAGGCTATGGAATATTTTAACATTAGATGTTTCAATCGAATGTGTTCATTGTGCGCAAACACGACTTTACCTTGTACGGAGTAGTTTCACCCCTAACAAACCTGTTGCAGAATACGACATAACTTAAATCACATAGTGTGCTGTTCAGCACAGTCGCAGAGTTCAATGACATATGTGCCAGCACACACTGCTGAACAGGCAGCCGTCTGATTTCCTATGTTTCGGAACAGCCGATTGTTCTGATCCGCTCATACCTAGTCATTGCATTGTATAGTTTAAGCAATTCAAGTTAACACAACATATTGCCTCAGAGTTATAAACATCTTAGATATTAGAACACACGAATAAAGGAAGATAAATATATGGAAATAATGCTTTACATTCACTGTAAATGACAAGTGAACATAGAAATACAAACCTAAGCTTGGAAATGTAACTAGTGTCAAAAAACCTCTTGTAGAAGAAAAGGTGAAAATTACCAACCAATACCAAGCATATAATGTATTTTAGTTAACGATGCTGTTACAAAATATACACATTTCAATGAATAAGCAAATAGTAAATACTTAGATAATGTTTGATACATTATGGAAGACACGCTAGTGTCAAGTAACTCACCAATTTCTGGACGCCTACATCTTCCCACGATAAAATTAATATCTCACCACAAATCAGTAGCTGTTAATGCATTTCATTCATCGTCTTCATCAACCCAAATATTAGAGCTTGGAGTAGATTTATTGCCATCCATCGCAATTGCCGGCGACTGCGTGTAAGTATTCAGGCATAGGTCGACGTAAAGCGGTTATGTTGAAGTAAAAAAAAAAAACATTTACAAAACGCTAAGGCTAAGCGTATTCCAAAATATGTTTAAATATAGCATAAAGAGTTTTCTTCTATTACCACTATGATGATAAACTCGTCAAGATTTCCTAAAGTATTTCAAATACGAATTATCAGAACAACTGTTAAAGGATTGTAGACAATACAAATTAAATGTTCAAGTACGCCGTCCAAGTTTCAAAGAAGTATTTATTCTGTAATTAAAAATTTAAAAAAAATTCCCTTGAACTTAAAAATTTATGCCAAAATGCAAATAAAACAATCAAAAGGAAATTAAAATATTATTTGGTCGCACGTGCTTACTACTCTGTTAATGAATTTCTCAAATAATGTTATGTTACCATTATGAAGCTTTTGTATTTTTCTGTAATTCACTTTTTGAGATTACATAATTTATGAACATAAAACATGTATCTGTTTATCACATGTTTTTGTGTCATATTTATATTCATTTCAACATTTTATCATTTTTGTATATACACATTTATTCGATGCAGTAGTAATGTATGTAATTTTATGTTTAATGTGTGTACCAATGTATTATTTGTGTCTCTTTGACAACTATTTCCATTGAGCACTATGCTCATAAAAAGGATCTACTGGTAGACAAATAACATAATAATAAAAAAAGAAATCAACTAGACCTCAAAAGGATCTTATAATTTATATATGGTTATGTCTCATATATATATATATATATATATATATATATATATATATATATATANTTATTAGTAGAGTCGAAATATACCACTTTCTGGAGTTTTTTTTCTTATTTTCAGAAAAGCCCCTAAAGTAAAAAAAGCATTTGGTGTCACATTTACTGAAGCTTGATCTGAAGTTTTGTGCCGAATTTGGATTTTATGCGAGCTTCGTCCCCATTCATTTTCGCCTGTTTATTCCGCTGGCTGCGCAGAAACAACACACTATCTACTGGGAATCACCGCGGCACGAATACAAAAGAATCTAAATCGACGATTCTGCAGTCAGCACAGCACGTGGGAAAGTAACCCACTGGCCAGCCATGCTGACACTGAGGTCAAGCAGCCATACTGCCTTTATGTCTCCAAGAGACGGTGACGGTGTCATATAGAACTGCGGACACCTGTTAAAAGATGTCATCGGGGGGG
>NQII01000172.1:766173-841585 GCA_002778355.1 Clitarchus hookeri
GGGGGGGGTCATAGGCTGCGGCTATGTGGCGATGACTGCCGATTATTGTGATGAAGGGTGACACCCAGCTAGCAATTATAACGATCCTGCTGGGAAAGAGCAGGAAACATGTTCTCAGGGCCGTGCGACGTCCGGCAATGTGGCGATTTTCATCCTATCCCCGAGGGCAGTTAAATGGCAGAACGTAATTTAAATATATGTAACTTATAAACTTACAAGTCATGGCACTAGCTAGCTATACCAGGTCTCGAAACGTACTCCCTAAAAATCCTCATGCAGGAGAAAACTGCGATGCCTGAATAGCATAATAATTACTGAGGCACTGAGTTACAGTGAAAAATATAACACGAAACATGGAATAGCGATGGATTTTTATTGGTATGAACTTACTTAAGAACACATGGTTACAGAAGTGGGTATAGACCGGAACAAACACTTGCCAAAATAACGTAAAACTGAAAAGATAAAATAATTACTTGATACAGACATTAACTTAAGCATGTTGAAAAAAGCTAGGATAAAACCAAGTTGATGAACACCACTGCGTGGTCGGTGCACTCACTAGCTTTGTGCAGGTAACGGCTGTGGGCCGAAAATTTTAAGTTAAAACTCTCCCCTGCCAAACTATTTGCTGCGAGGGTGAGAAGAGAGAGAGAGAGAGAGAAAGAGAGAGAGAGAGAGAGTACCACGGGAGACTGAAAACAAAACAGTTCCGGAAAAATATTAAGCGTTGCAGGATTACCAAGTCAGTTGAGATGCAAAAGTCCTGATCTCTCGTGTCTTGTGTCCACCGCCTAGTGTGGTCCATAAAAACTGAGCGAGGCAACAGGGCTGTCGTCTCCGGCCTCCTCAGCCGGAAAGGAGGTCTGCAGCGGAACTTAACAATACAACCAGAAAACCAAATAATTCTTAACTTACATACATAACACTGGCACGAAAAAATTGAAACAGTAAATATATTAAAAATAAACGAACCTGCCTACATTCTGAGTGGTAAAAAAATTATTTTAAAAATTAATTTTTAATTTATTTACACAATAAGGGACATAATCCACTTTAGTTCCCTGGAACAAAACACACAATACAGCACTGCACTCCAATAAGATTTACGAAGTAAATTAAACTGTTGAGGAAAACATAGAAAATTCAGCTGGGTGGCTTTGCAGTTGGTACTGCTCAAACGTCTCCCAGTTCAGTCGGCATGACCAAGCCCAGCAAACTAATACTACACCCATTTGTGTGATGTGTCTAGAAACTGCTTAATAATATTTTATGGAAACATCTGCTCATTTGCAATTCGCTGTAAAAGAAAACACAGACACACTCTTGTGCCGAGCCATTGGAGCATCCGGAGGACACCTCACTCACACACATACTTACCAGCCACTGTGTAAACGAAGAGACCATACCTGCACCAAGAACACTGTAGATAGATGAACACGGCTTTTAATAGTGGAGAAAACCACGCATGCACTGCACTTGCAGTCGCCTTCACGTGGTTTTAAATCCGCTGTCTTTGCGCTCCTCGCTGAGGGTTGTAGTGGCATCGGACTCACACTGAGTGGCCAGCGACTCACGGGTGCGAGTTCCCGCCAGACGTCTGTCTTCCATTTGACGTCCGCATGTCAGGCTAGGGCTCTGATGACCAGAGGAGGGAACAACAACAAAGAAGTACGTCCTACGATTTCTAGGTTATATGAAACTACGTGGGAGCTGCTGACAGCACCGTACATGGGAGCTGCTGACAGCATCGGGGACATCATCCTGACCTGAGTGCGTAGCGACTCGGTTGTAAATACTCCTGCTTTAGCGAGTGCTGCTAACATAGTGTGTGGCTGGCAGATTGCTAGTTCCATCTTCGGGTGACTCTTCCCCTCCTCATCCCATTTCTTGCCTGCTTTAAAACTTCAAAGAGAATGACAAAGAAGAAATAAAAGTACTGGTTTCCTACTTTGGAGGTGAGAGCAGAAAGGGACTCAGATAGGCTGGGGTAATGTGTTCTAATTGCTTAGGGGAGGGGAAATGGCTGGACTGTGTGACAAAATTTAGTGTAGCCATGAAATGAGATGTTAAGAGTGTGATGGGCTGTCATAGTCTTAGGAACGGGGAGAAGGGAGGTTATACTTACAGTGCCAGGTTTTTCGTAGGTTGTTGAATATATTTATATGTATATATAAATATATATACGTATAATGGGTGCCAGCTCGGACAGAGCAAGAGACACCTCTGGCACGTGGGCTGCTCACCCATGGTGGGTTCTCCTGGGGTTACCCTGTGATGAGGTGACATCGTAATGATGATGTAATCCAATTTTTGCCTACCTAAGTGAAAGTGCAGGCCCCCTCATATGCCACAAATGCTGGGCGAGATCGTTATTTGGGCCATCTCACACACCCGAGAAACACCAGAAGATTAGTAAGACCTAAGACACTTAGTATTTACACCATGAAGCAGTAGACTGTGAAATAAAAATACATAATTGGCATTGCACTGAGTTTGTTCACTGATTATTCCTCGAGAGAGCACTTACACTAGCATAATCGTATGTGTATCACTGACACATACAGAACAAAGGCACATAAACTATGAGAATTGAAGGTTGATGTGAACTATGCATACATGTGTGCCCTTGTGACCACTTGTATCTCCACAGTTACTTACTCTACCCCTACCTAGCCGACACTGGGCCAAAGTGAACACTCGACCAAGAGTACATCAGTATGGGTATGCGAGAACGGAACACACCCGCCTGGTCGTAGTGTACTACGTGACTAAGTGGCCGTCTTGCTTTATTTACATCAAGAGGATACTCTTGAGGGAAAATAAAAAAGTGTTCCAACATGGTGTTCTCCCGAAAGCCACAGCTGCCATATGCTCCGACAATTGGAGTTAATATCATCGCAGCTCGCGCTGTGATATCCGATGTGCTTCCAACCTGCGTGACATCGACTGGCCTGCTGGCCGGAATAATAGTGCTTCGTGGCTCCAAGTGCGACTAAATAGTGGGGAATAAAATTCTGAAGAAGTACACAGTGTTCAAAATGTGGTAGCCAAATTAATTAGTCATTGTATTATTTAAATCTCAAAATAGCATGGCTACCCACACCCTTTCAGGGATGGACTCGTCCAGCCAATCCAAGCTGGAACACTTGGAATCGCCCATCGGTGAAATAAACTGTGATGTCATTGAAGTTAACCAGGGTTGGTTGGATGTTATATTGCAGNGCATGGCTACCCACACCCTTTCAGGGATGGACTCGTCCAGCCAATCCAAGCTGGAACACTTGGAATCGCCCATCGGCGAAATAAACTGTGATGTCATTGAAGTTAACCAGGGTTGGTTGGATGTTATATTGCCGGGTGCCATAACTCAGTGGTGAGCTAATGATGAGGGTCGTCCGGTCGACGGCCCATGGGGAGCCTGGTAATCTTCCGTCAGTTTTTTGAGTGGTGTCGCTTACTTACGGATGCGTTTTTATATCTGGTGGCGAGACTGTAGGCCGTCTCGTACGCCTGAAATATGCTAACAAAGTGCGGTTGATGCTAAAAAAAAGGTGCCCTACAATGAATTGACACTGATTTCACTTGGTTGAGTGGTTTATTCACTGTCCTTGCTACAGGTGAATATTGCATGAATGATGTATGATAATGGACCCAGCACCTAAGCTGTGATAAACACATGGTGTTATATTGAAACGCGATTGCGAACCACGTGGGCGGTTGGCTCTCCCCTCAGTACATTAACGATAATGCAAATTATCCGGTGACTAATATATTACTATTGCAGTTAAATGATTGCATCCTATATGCGAGTACTGAGAGGACTCGTGGAGCGAGCGACCAACACCGCCGGTCTTATCCAGGTGCTGAGACGAACTTGGCGAATAATGTCTGCTGTCGTCACAAGTGACGAAAACCGACCTCAAATGCCGAACGATGAAACATTACATGAACACCATGTAATGTGATTTAATGTTGAAAAATTGCATAAATTAAATTAAACACATTGGTGACATCCCTGTTTATTAACAAATGTCTGTTAATGTTCAGGTTGTGAAATTGACGGGGAATGTCACCACACTAAATGATTTATTACAATTCCGGAGGTCTTTATAGGCAATCTCCATTTTAGAAAAACGTAATTACTCTTATATAAATACACATTAAATTAGTACATCACGCATTGACACATGCATCACTTCTCTGCCTTGCGTTCGAATATGAGTAGGACATCGACTATTCGTCACATTCACAAATTGTCATCGGCGCTATGGACAAAGAATGCCAACACTGCCATGCATTCAAATACAAAGGTGAATCGGCCAGTTTCTGCTGCGCGTCTGGAAAAGTTGTACTGCCACCACGGAATTCGCCGCCAGAACCATTAAAAACACTATTGGCTGGAGCCACACCTCAATCAAAATAGTTTTTGCGTAAAATTCGTAAATTTAATTCTTGCTTCCAAATGGCATCATTTGGAGCAACAAAAATCTTTCAGAATCTGGATGGTCGCAATTTTTAGTCAACATTTANTCAACGTTTAAGATTCAGGGCCAAGTGTATCATCAAATTGGTTCTTTAATGTCAATGCCTGATGCCGATCCAAAATTCTTGCAAATCTACTTCATGGGCGATGAGGAGCAACAAACAAACACACGCTGCAAATACAACCACATCGAGCAGCTGGAGGAGCGAGAAATTGTGGCGACTTTGGAACTGTTTTTGCGAAATCACAACCAGTTGGTCCAGTTGTTCAATACTGTTTCAAACAAACTGCAAAACGACAGCTGCATGATCGTCATCAAAGCAGACAAAGTATCATCTGGAGAGCACGCAGGCCGATACAATGCACCAACTGTTAATAAAGTTGCAGTTGCTATGGTTGGCGACGCATACGAACGTCGAGATATACGAATCCAACGCAGAGATAACACGGTGCAGACAATTCAAGACACTCGTCGTTCTTACGACGCTTTGCAATATCCATTGATATTTTGGGAAGGAGAAGATGGATATCATTTCAACATCAAACAAAGAAATCCAGCTACAGGTACAATCTACACATTATTTTATTTTTTTATTTTTCTGTACAATTAATTTATTTTTGTCTTATTTATATTTTTACTTTGCAGGTGCAAAAACCAACAAGAAAGTGGGCGCAATGACCTTCTACGCATATCAGTTGATGATTCGTGCAAATGAAGACAACAACATTCTCCGATGCCGCCAGCTGTTTCATCAATACATTGTTGATATGTATGCGAAAATTGAAAGCGAGCGATTACGGTACATCAAGTATAATCAAGCGAAACTGCGTGCTGAGGAGTACATTCATTTGCGTGATACTATTGCCAGTAACATAGATGAAACAACTAATATCAACGGCATCGGTACCGCATATATTCTTCCATTATCATATATTGATAGTCCGTGTCATATTAAAGAATACAATCAAGACGTCATGATTTTCGTGGGCGAGTATGGCCGACCAGATTTGTTCATTACATTTACATGCAATCCAAACTGGGATGAAATTAAAATTTCGTTATTGCCAGGTCAAACAGCAATGCATCGCCATGATATCACTGCATGTGTCATTAAACAAAAATTAAAATCGTCGAAGAACTTGATTACACATCACTATGTATTCGGCGAAACATGTTACTGGCTGTATTCTGTTGAATGGCAAAAACGAGGTTTGCCACATTAACACATTTTGATTTGGTTGGTCGACAAAGTACGGCCAGAAGAAATTGATAAAATTACTTCAGCAGAAATTCCAGATCGGAATATCGATCAAGAGTTGTTTGACATTGTTACCGCTAACATGAACCATGGCCCGTGCGGTGATCTCAACATGACGGCGCCGTGCATGGACAATGGAAAATGTACGAAACTTTCCCCAAAAATGTGTATAAACGATACTGTCACTAATATCGATGGTTATACATTGTATCGTCGTAGATACACAGACAATGGTCGCCAATTATATCAATTGTGCATGTCAAATGGTGTAAATCCGGTTGACATTGACTATCGCTGGGTGGTTTCGTATTTGCCATTGCTGTCCAAAACCTACAAAGCGCACATAAACGTTGAGTTCTGCAGTTCTATGAAGTTCATCAAATACATTTGCAAATACATTTTGACGTGGTCAAGCACTGGCTCGGTGAATCTCCCGTCCCGAGTTGGGAAAGCCAACTTGACACGCGGTGTTACCAAAGCTGAGGATGTATTACATATGTGCCCGGCGTCACAGCTCAGTGGTGAGCTGATGAAATGAGGATCGTTTCGGTCGACGTCCTAGGGGACTCTGGTTAACACTCCGTCACGCACGATGGTGAGGCCGCCTCGCGCGCCTTAATTAATTTACAAGTAAAACACTTACGATGCTTGTGGAGTTATTTATTCCCTGAGACTCCTTAATGCACACAAAAAAATATAGCAGAAAACACATGGCCTTAATGATCTGGAACTGCGAGCGACCACGTGGCTTTACAATATGAAATGCGACTGCACTTAACAATTCTCCGATAAGAATAACATCGCTCTCCCCTCGGTGCTATAACAAATACAACAATGATTCGGTTTGTGAAGTCTATGCCAATGAGTATAAGTTCAGCTGAAGATGTCGGCACCGAGGGCCTTTGCGGAGCGAGAGACTTACACGTCTTGATGCATTGAAGTGCTGAAGAGAACTGGGAGGAAGCTTGCGCCGGCTTCCGGAAACCTGAGCGCAGTCGACGCAGAGCGGCGAAATGATGAAGTACAATACACACTAAAAAATTATTATGAGATGAAAGTGACATGAATTATATTAACCGAAGACAACATAATTTTCCTTTAAAAACAAATACACAATAAAAATGATTATATTAATTCTAAATGTATCCATTGTACCAGCCACAGTATTGCCAAGTGTACAATGTCAAATATCCCTGGCTGTGGCTGTGCCGACTGTCTTCCATGATGAGAAAAAGTTATATCAATTATATACACTGAATAAATAACACTTAATAAACACCCTGATGCAATACACTGATGCTATTAAGAACACTTAATAAATTAGAAACAGTGATGCAATTACACTGATGCTATTAATGACACTGAATAAATTAGAAACACTGTTGCAATTGCACTAATACTATTATGCACACTCTCTCTTGTGCCCACAAGCCTGTCGGTGTGGTGTGTCTGGTATAGTGGACACGACTGTGGCAGTCAGAGTGGGCTCAAAGGAGCTCGTGAACGCGCGAATCATGTCAAACTGCCTCTTCTCTGGTGACCACATGACTGCGCAGTCCCTCTGGTGTCCCTCCACGCTGCTATGCACAGCATGTAGTGGGTGGTTTCAGCTGGTGGCGGGGCCTAAGTGAATAAGGCCCGTGCCTCTGGGAGCTGACTCCTGCTGCTGTTTCAGGGTGGTGGCGCTGGCGTCCCTTGGCATGTAGGTGTGGGCGGGGGGTTACCTCTCCACACGTGGTGCATGCTGGATGGGTCTGCTGGAGTGGCTGCTTAGAGCGGCGGAGAGGGGTCGTAAACCCCTCCTCCTCTGAGTAGGCACCTGATGTCGGTCCGTAGGGTAAAGCGCTGGTACNAGTGGTGCATGCCGGGCGGGTCTGCTGACATGGCCGCTTGGAGCGGCGGAGAGGGGTAGTAGACCCCTCCTCCTCTGACTTCTCCTCGCTGTTGTTGCTGCTGCTGTGTGGATGTCAGCGTGATGTGGATGTTGACGAGGGAGGAGGAGAGGCTCCCGGTGAAAGGCTGCAAAACCTCATTACACTCCCCCCGTCGCTTTGGCCGACGTCCTCTAGAGTGAAGTCCCCCGCTGTTGGTCTTGTTGAGAGTGCTGCAGTGGAGCCATCCAGAGGGCTGCCCTGTGGGGAGCTCTGTCTCACAGGTGTCTGTTGGCTCACCATCGGCAGCATCCCTGCTGCCCAGCATCGTGATGCAGGGCATTACAATGCTGCTGGATGACCCTTCCAGGCCTGCAGTGTTGCGGGTGTTGCTGATGCTTGCTGATGGCGGCAATATTCTCTCGGGTAACTCTTCTTCCTCCACATCCCTTGTGGGCATTGAAATGCCAAGCATCGTGATGGAGAAGAGGTGCTGGAGAACTCTACCATCGCTGTTGGGGCTCTGCATCCTGACTTCCCTTGTGTCGTCGATTGTTGCATTGCTCTGGTGGTGCTAGACAACCTCCTGATCAGGCGTCGTGAGGTTTGTCGTCCCCACTGACAATCTGAGGTTGTCCCAGTGGATGGTGGCCCTCCTCCTGCTGCTTAGCCTGATGGGGTACGTGGTGTACCCCAGCGACTTTACCACTGTGTGTGGTCCTGTCCATTTCTGGGCGAACCCGGCGCAGAAGTTCATTGCGCTTCTTGAGATCTGGTGTTTATTGACGTACGTCAGTTGGCCAGGTACCAACCATCGTGGTGCTCTCGTGGGGGCAGCCACCCATTCCTTGATATAGCTCTCCTGGGTGTTGCGAGCTGCCGTTACCTCTGCCTCCCGGCGCTGTCTTCTGGCAGTCCCGTCCTCTGGTTCCTCTGCTGTCTCTGGTTGGTGTGCGGCAAACTCTCGAGGCAGCATCAGTTCGTGGCCCTGTAGAACTGCTGCTGGAGTCTGACCTGTGGCTAAGTCTACCCACCTCCTTATGTTTAATAAGGCTGCAGGTAGGTGTTCGGCCAAGCTGGTGTGGTCATTACCCACTCTCAGACGTAGTTGTGTCTTGAGGTCCTGGTTGTGCCTCTCCATGGGGTTTGCCCTCGGGCGGTATATGGGGGTTGTATGCTGTCTTACTCCCCAACGAGTACACAGCTCATGCCAGTATTTCCCAGTGAACTGGGTACTGTTGTCGGTAAGTAAGGTCTGTGGGTACCCCTAGCGAGGGGAGACTGAGTACACTTCACTCCACCTGGAGAATGAGTCGCTCACGATCAGGATGAACGTTTTCCCGGTGGAAGAGCGGGGGTAGGGGCCCATGAGGTTTAGGGACACTGTCTAAAATGGTTCCTTTGGCACCCTAGGTTGTTGTTGTGCCACTCCATCCTTTCTACTACTTTTGAAGTGGTTGCAGGGCACGCACTCCCTCATATAACTGCGTACATCCCTACTTGCTCCTGGTCAGTAAAAGTGCTTGTGGAAGTTCCTGGCCGTCTGGGTTGCCCCAAGATGACCGGCCAAATGGCTGTCGTGTGCATGCTTCAGTGCTTGCTCTCGTACTCCTGCAGGTACATAAATGCACCAGGTTGCATCAGGATGCTGCTGATGGGTTTCTATGTGTGTCTCGGATGCACCACCACTCACTATCTCCCTGCATGATCTTCATCATCTTCTCCTGGGTTTGTGCACATTGTTTTTGGGCATCGATCACTAATGCCTTCAGTTTGTCGAACCTGGGTTCAGAGATTGGTGTTGTCTCTATCATATTGCAGATAACCTGCTCGTCATCGGCTGTTAAAACTATTTGTTGTGGAGTGGGTCTTGTTATGGCTTTGTGTTGACTTGTCTTGTGCGGTTGTTGATGTTTTCGCCTGGGGGGGGGGTGAACATTCGGCTCACCTACCCCGCTAGATAGTTTCCCGCTGGTGTCCTGCCGTGGTTAACATTTGCTTGTTTCCTGTTTTCGAGGTTGGGGCACTCGTGTCAGTGGTACTGATGACCTTGGCAGTACCGGCATGGAAAAGGGGGCCTTCCCTCCTAACTGCCGTGTTTGGACGGACTGGTATGGGAGTAACCGCCTGTCTCTTCCCCCTGTCCTGCTGTTTGGTCTGGCTCACCTCCTGCCTGCCAAGTCCAGCTGATGGCTGCGAATTCCCACTCCACGCACTGTGATCCCAGGGTTGTGGTTGAAGTGGCCCATCCCTTCCCCTATGATACACTTTATCCACTTTGGCCTGGTACAGTAAGGCCGTGGACCTTAGGAACTGCCCTACATCATTATGGATTAGTGGGGCATGGGCCAACTTGAACTCGGACCTCACCGTTGAGGCTACCACCTCTAAAATGTCTGGGTACTGCATCTTTTGGTAAAAATGTTTGAGGAGATTAACCTTTCGGATTAGCGAGATCGTACTGTACTGTTGAATTAATGTGCCAAGGGGGTCCGCTAGTAGCAAAACTCCCATGTTGCCGGCTGGGCTGAGTGCTGAAGTCAGACTAAAATCATGGCATCGGCTTCCGCTAATGGTATCCGAAGCTGGTGCTAAATATTACGTAAAAAATAACACGAACCCTCTTAATTCTAATTAATATGCTACAAAATACAATTTTGTAGTGAACAACATGCTAATGACATCGCCGCGATTAATTATGTTTCTTACTGTGACATCATGGTGATGTCGCCACACTAGAAAAATGAAATAAAAACTGTAAGGCCTTGATATGAAGTCTGCTGTGAAGAAAATACATAATTACCCTTTTAATCATTGAACATAAATAACATTCTAAAATTTATTGGAATAACGGTAAACTGAAAATTCATTCCAATTTCCGGTAAGTTTCGCAAGTGTATTTCTGTTTCCGGTTTGTTTCGACGACCAAGTTTTCCAGCTGGGGTAGGCTGGATGATTCCATCCCTAAAAAGGTGTCTGGTTAGCCATGTTTGTATGAGGTTTTAATAATAAAATTAATTTAATTTATTTGGCTATGGCCTTTTTGACATGATGTATTGCTTCAGGATATTATTCCCCACTGTTTAACCTCACTTAGGATCACATAACACTAATATCCCTGCCACTAGGCCGGTCGACGTCATGCAGATGGGAAGGACGCCAGACATCGCAGTGCGAGTTGCACCGACGTTCCCTCCAATTGCTGGGGCGTCGGTCGGTTTTGGCTTTCGAGGGTACAGAATGTAGGACCACTTGATATTTTTCCCCAAGAGTTACCTCTTGAGGTAAATAAAGCAGGTGGTCGCTTGAGTAACGTAGTACACGAGGACGAGGTGGATGTGTTCCTTTCTCGCTGACCCATACTGACGTACTCGCAGCGATATGTTTACTTCAGCCAGGTGTTGGCTAGGTGGTGTAAGTGACTGCATTGGTGCAGGTGGTCATGAGAGCACACGTGGGCACGTGGTTCACGTCAACTGGTATTTATTAGTAACATCTGCGGAGTTCGAGTGATGTCATAAATTTGGCATGGCCAAGGCTGTTGAGTGGGTCCGTGACATTGATGAATGGTGGTGGAGCATTTTCAGTCTAGGGCAATGGTTTAGAATGGTTCTGTTTGCAACCATGATTTTTTTTGTTGCAAATAATCTGTACTGCGGCATTTTAGACAGTTACATGGCACAGACATATGTACATACTGGAGGGATTCGCGCTAAATACCTGGCCAGTAGAAATGCCTTTGAAAATTGCATTGTGTCCGGAGTAAACCGAGGTGACATGCTGCTTAAGTGCCATGAGCAAACTGTAGCACCACTTCCCCGGTGGCACACAGCCCATCAGTGGTTCAGTGCTCACTGCTGTTATTAGCACATAACTCGAGACAACTGTCTACTATGCACCATCGTCAATTTGACGTCACCAGACATTCTTGTACACACTTGTGTGTTACTGGACATGTCTGCTGTGCTTGAATTATGCATGCATAAAGATCAGGGAGTGTAGGGCTCGGGAAAGTAGCTGTCAGCTTCGTGCACGTAACAATGTTATTGTCCATCTCATGATTGTCAGGCAGAGAGGGGGGTAGGATTGCCTCTCACTCCTTCTCATTGTATGCTTCTGTATCACCCAGTGACCTCGAGACCATGTTGGCCAGCTGATTTTCCATTCCTGGCATGTGCTGTATTTAGAAATAAAATGACTGCAAGAATAGTTCCCAGCATGTAAGCTTACTGTGAACTTCTTTGGTGTTGTGAAATATGACTAGACACCTATTATCTATGAGCAATGTAAAGCACTGATACTCCACAAACTGCCTATACTGTTTAACCGAACAAACTACAGCTAGGCACTCATGTTCATTCCCATCATAATTGCATTCAACTGGGATGAACTTGGCAGTACTGTAACAAATAATGTGCTTGTTGCCTTCATAACCGAATTGGAATAATACAGCACTGAGAGTGTGCTAACTCGCATCAGTTTGTAATTACAGGTGGTGGCTAGGGTCATGACTTGAAAGTTCCAGGCAGTTGCAAAAGTTAGCTTTAGTATGCTCTAAAATTTATGAACGTTCCTTCATCCATTTGAATTTCTGTGAGGGTGAAAGAAAATTGGTTAGTTGAGCAGTAATAATTGCACAATTTTAAATATTTTCAAGTAACCAGTTCATTGTCGAAAAATTTGTATGAGTGTTAATGTTTGACACGTTCCGAATAATCATAATTTAGACACATTTGTTCTGGATTGGGGAGATTATCGTTTTCATTTATAAGGAGGCCCAGAAATTAGATGCATGCTTTGCCTACGTGACACTTCCTATTGGCGCAAGTTATAATGTTAATGACGAGGCATTCAACTATGAGTGACAAATTCCGATGTGATCTTCCCAAGGCTTTGATAAAACTACAAGATCTTCAAGATAAGCCATCACAAACTCCCCTATGTAGCCATCGAGAACTTGCAACATCATTGAATGGAACATTGCTGTTGCAATTTTCAGACCAAAGGGCATGGCCCTGAACTGAAAGTGGCATCCATCTGGAGCGGTGAATGGTGTCTTGTGGCAGTCTTCTTGCTTTACTGGTGTTTGACAGTAACCACTGTGGAGGTCGAGTGATATCAGAACTTTGGTGTGGCCAAGGCTGTTGAGTGCATCCTTGATGTTGATGAATGGTGGTGGAGTATTTCCAGTGATATCTAGTGCAGTTTGTAGAGGGGGGGGGGGCGAATTCAATGCAAATTATCCAGGTTCCCTTTTCTGGAAGCTTAAGTTATGGTCGGATTAAAAGCACTGTTACCATAGTGGGTGCAATGATACCTTCATCTAGCATTTCCTGTATTTGTTCCTTTATTATATGGTGTTGGTGAGGCCGATAATTGTGAAGAGAGGTCGTTTTAGCTGAGTTAACTGAATACTGTATTTGACCACGTTTGTGCGATGTAAGGGGACGGCGGCAGATAAAATGTCACAGCGTTCCTAGAGCAGGCACTGTATGACAGCTTGGTATGTCGGTAGTATGGCATGGTCTAGCTCGTTCAGCTGTAGGCCTAGTATGTAACTCGTAGTTCACAGGTCTAAGTTGTATACAGACCGGCATTCATTCTAGCCGAAGTGGATTCGCCCGGCAGTAGGTTTCACTATTGTATTCTTCTCAGTCAGCCATGGTATTCCGAGGATTGCATCATCCTCATGCAAGTCGTGGGAAACGAAAGCTATTGTGGTCCTTTCAATGTCCCTACTGCTAACTGTTATTTTTACCTCCCATATCGTTGAAAAGTTTGGTTGTCTGGTTTTATTATGCACACATCCACTAACTTCATGTGGACTAAATTATGACACTGTATTGCAAATAACTTGGGTTTTTACTGCAAAATTTGAGAAATTAAAATATACTGCCGAATCTGTTAAGTATCACAGCTGGGAGTAGCTGACATCTGGCCACTCTACCCCGGCTTTGGTTTTCCATCATGCTGCCTCCTGGAGTGATTCGGATACTCGTCATGCAAATGCATGCACTGGATGTCACAACAGGTGAATGGTGGTGATCCACATCCTGAGAGCATTTAAGCAGTGTCGCTTCGTTCCTTCTTGTCCAGAATGTGTCCATCGCTGTGGGAGGGGGATGGGGTGTGATTTTCGACATATCTGAGAATTAAACACAAATGGGTTCCAATTTGCCTCGTCCTCACGGTACCCACACAGATTTTCGGGTCGCGATGCAACTGATACAGGTGTTGATACGGACATATGTTCCAGGATCACTATGTGGCGGTTGAAATCGTCCACTGGGTAATGAATGAGCAGGGCCAATACACTGCAGAATTATAGTGGTACTGTGTCTGCCACAACTTCTAGTACCTCCTATGTAGACATTTAAGGATGGTTCATTTGCAAATTTTTATTTTCTGCACTTCAAGGTTGGTTAGAATTTCGTCTGGTTTCTTGTTTTTCATGATTCCGTAGCTGCGCGCTTGTAGAGAGGTGAAAGTGTCGACGAAGCGGCACTTGTAGGTTCAGTGGAAATCTTCCCTACATTATGCCACATTGTGCTATCCCATACCACCATTGCCGAGCGTTGCCATTCTACTTAACCCAATACAGTTCGGCCAACCTTCCTTCTCAGTGCCGTAAGAGCACGGTCTATTTTTACAGTCACGTAGGAAGGTAGATAGGTTCTCAGTTGGCAGGCTCCAAATCCTAGCAGGAACTGAAAACATGCTGGCGCAGACGCCGATATCGCTGCTGAGAAGTCATGTAGCTGTGTTCTTGTTATTGTTGTTGCTTGATGTGACGTGGAGCAATGTGGTCTCGCAGCCACATGGAGTAGCTGTATGGAATGCATCTATGGAGGGCCGAGTGGGTAGGCGTGGCTGCGTGTGCCCTGGAATATGTATTGCAGTGGCGTCAAGCTGAGTTGCGGCATGCACTGTTAACATACAAAACACTCTTTCCCAGGATCTCACCATTCATTTGTTGAGATGCATTGCCGATGGGCCCTCAACCTGAAGTTGTTCAGAGTTCGTTCCTTGGAAGTGGGGCTTTTGACATGGCTCAGATTAATTGCAGCTGGTAACAATGAAGAAGGCTGTCTGAGCAGACTGCAGTTTTGCCATCAAACAGCTATCTGTGGGCTTAGGTAGGACCTTTGCAGCGAATTCCACAAGGGTCTGACATTTTTTGTAATGTCCTCATGCTTGGTCTGTCCAAATAACTAATACTTTAAAGAGGGAATCAAGAATTTCTGCTATGGCTGGTGTTTTTGGTCAAATGAGGCTTTATTTAAGTAAATTAAACAATTTGGAAGTTTCTGTTGTGCTAATATTGGCGGTAGCAGTTGCGGACGATGTTCCATGTTATTTATAGAGTCCGCCACCACAGCATAATCCAGGTCAGGAGATGGCTTCTGATTGGCTGCACATGTACAAGCACCGGCCGTTGCCTGCAGGGTTTGTGCAGGCCTCAATTTATTTGTTGGAGGGGGGTGGGGGGCTGGCTGCTGCGGTGGCTGCACCAACAGGATTTTCTTTTACTTTTTAATAGTACTATTACTTTATTTTCCCTTGTTCGACACAGAGTCAGAAACTTAAATTGGCGTCAGGGGCGATGTGGGTTTGCCAGGGGTAGGAAATTCAGTTGAGATGACTACTGGTAATATGCCAAAGCATGGCAAATATTCGCAGTAGGTACAAGGCTCGTTTGTTCGAACTCTGCCACAAAGCTTGGTCTTGAATGCTTCTTTGGCAGCGGCCCTGTGAATTTGTCCAGGCTGCACGACCCAGGGGTTGGGGGAGCAAAATATTGTATAGCATGGGCCTTGGCGGCAGATATTGCTTGTCCTTCACTCTTCAGCAGGTAGGAAACACTAATTCTCCATCTTATAGGTAGTGCAGCATTTATAATTAGCGGAATGTTTGCTACTGCAGCCTACATAGCACCGCTTGTTCTTATTACCCTTATCGAGAATCTTGCAGTTCAGAGTTCTGTGGCCTCGCCCACAGAGGTAGTAGAGAGGTGCAATGCAACACACTTTAGTGGAGTTCCCGAAGCGCTGGAAGTTACTGCATTTTTCTGGACCCTTGGGCTGCTAGTATTACTCTACTTGAATAATGAAGGCATACAAACTATGGAGTTGGAAGATAGACTGCGAATGTTCACCATTCGGCAGCTCACAATGAACATGTTTAACATTTGTCCACACTTGAGTGAGATTTTCGGATGTATTCCGAGGCTCTTCAGCACTTTGCTAATAAACTCAAAAGGCAAGGATTTCTCCAGGTTCTTAATCGCCAATTTAAGTGGCAGCTCATTGCACGGAGCGAGCAGGCTAAACCCTACATTCAGGGACTCCAGAAGGCAGACTGAAGTTCTGTGGTCCTCATGTAACTGTAAAATATCCTACATGCTGTTAGGAACGATGCGATCGTTTGTGGGATTGGCGAGAGAGGTTTGGAAAAGCTTGCGCACATGCTCATAAGGGACCTTCGCTTTTTTTAAATATGTGTCGTGATAGCTGCCACAAGAGGGTGAAAGTTTATGTTGTTTCACATTAAAACATTAAATAAGATTTTTACATGTAATTAGGCACTAGTAGTAAATTTAAATATATGTAGTGTAGTCTGTAATATTTAATGAGTAAACTTAGTGACATAGGTGGTCATTTGTCATAATGATAGAGTAGTGCTCTTTGTCGATTGTGTGTAAGTGGCCGGTGTTTTCATAGGTTGCAGCAATTCTGTTTTTTTTTTTAAAGTTAGACTAGTATATAAGGAAGTTTATTTATTATTTATAAGTGAGGTTGGCTTATAAGTTAAGTAAAACATTTGTATAATACCGGTAGCAAAAAAATCCGCACGGGGTTATAACAAATAGTAGGGATCTGCAAGTGCAGTGGATGTGAGGAGGTGTGGAGGAGGGATGATAGCCGGGTAGAGTGTTACCAGTGTGGCAACTGGTATCATGCCAATTGTGTAGTAATCAGAGAGGGAGAACTGGACTCACTACAGCAGCATGAGTGGAGGTGTGAAGAGTATGTTGGGGGAAAGGTAATAGTAGTGGTGGCAGGAAACAAAATAACATTAGAAAAAGAAACTCAAATAGGTGGGGAATGCAGAAACTGGATTTGGGTCATGCTGATGGGGAAGCTTGTAGAGGCGTGCCACTGACAAGTATGGAAATTGCCAAGGAGGAAAGGTGGAAAGGGGAGATGGTAGAANTAAGGAGGAAAGGTGGAAAGGGGAGATGGTAGAATTGATGAGCAGTAAAGCAAGGGGAAATAACCCACAGGATTGAGAGGGTGGATAAAAAGTTCAGGAATGGGATGGATAAGTGTAACCTAGCAATAAGGGTAGATATGTTAGCGGAGGAGTTGGAAGGCATAAAGGGTGAGTTAGGCAAAATCCAAGCTGGTCTACAAAAGGAACTGCAGCAGNGTTAGCGGAGGAGTTGGAAGGCATAAAGGGTGAGTTAGGCAAAATCCAAGCTGGTCTACAAAAGGAACTGCAGCAGAAAAGCAGAGGAGAAGGGAGGCAGAGATTGAGGTGGTAAAATTGGGGATAGGAGAGAGGATAGAAAGGGTTAAGGCAGGAGATGACACTTGGAAGCAAATAAGGATAGAGGAGCGGGAAGTAGTAGCAAGGGATAAGGCGATAGTAGACGACAGGAAGCAAACAAGGATCGATGAGCGGGTAACAGTATGTAGGGAAAAGGCTGTGCTGAAAGGCAGGTAACAGTATGTTGATGCTTGTAGGAGAGGGATTAGCAAATACCAGCACGGAGGAAACAATGGACAGTTCTAGGCCAGAGGGGAAAAATAGGGCTGGTCAAAGGGATGGAAACATGAGTGGTGCAGGAGGAGGCTGGTGGTTGGTACCAAGGAAGAGGTGAAGTAGACAAGGGGAAGCAGGTGTGTGGAAGGTACACAAAGTAGGAAAGGATTGTAGGAAATTAACCAGAGGTGGTTTTCCTAGGCACTTCGATTGTAAAATGGTAGGAGTTGAAGGAAAGCATGAAAGGAAATAAATATAAAGCAGCATTTGGTGGTGCAACAATCATGGATTTGGAGCAACGGGTTAATAGTATGAGAGGTAGCAGGGTGGCAAAGGTGGTTTTAATTCATATTTTGAAGGGGGGAGGGGGAATGACCTGGATGGAAAAGTGGTGGGGCAAGAGGTTGAGATGGACCTCAGGGGGTTACTAAGTAAAGTACAGAATAAGTTCCTAAGAGCTAGAACAGTAGTTAGTTGTGTGCTGGTTACAAAGGGAATAACTTACAGGAATGCTGGTGGCAGCGAGTAAGTTTTACGAGAGTGTATGTTGGGATTTGGGGGCTACATTTATTGATAGTAGGAAATAGGTAGACTGGGAAAGTGTAGGACGGGACCAGGTACACCTCACAGAGCAGGGAAAGAGGCTCCTAGGGGACGTGTCATGCAGGGAAGCAGCTGACTGTACGGATAGGTTCAGGGCTGAGCAGTGAGTGTTTAAATAGCAACCAGAAGAGAACAAGGTAACAGAAGTAGAGCGAAATGGATAGGTAACCACTGATGAGGCCCCTGGAGTGCAGAGAGGGGGTAAGGAAAGTAGGAGGATAAGTATCATGTTAGCATAAAGTTAATGATGGTTAACTGTAGGACTGTGCCCAGCAAGCTGGAGGGCTTCTGGGGCAAGGTTAAGGATATGGGACGGACATAGTAGTATCTTTGGAGACTTGGCTGAATAAGGAAGTGCTTGGCATTGCATGTAGACTGGATAAGTTCACCATCTTCTGAAGAGACAGGGATTGGAGAGGAGGAGGAATAATGGCGTGTATAAGGGATGGGCCTGAAAGGGTCAGTAGAATGGATTAGTGAAGATGTTGAGGTGATGTAAATTAAATTAAGTAGGGGTAGTAGTATGAGGGTTACTTTCCTAGCAGCATATGGGCCACCAGGACGGGGATGGTAGGCAATTGAGACGATCAAGGAGAACATTGATAAACTAAAGTACATGCAGTGTGGTGTTGTATTAGGGGATCTGAATATGCCAGGTGTGAGATTGATAGAGGGTGCAGAAGGGATGTGCAGAATAATGCAGAGAAAGGCAGCGCAGTTAGTCAACAGAGGCTTGATCTAGGTAGTAGAAACACCTACGAGGTGGAATGAAGAGGATGTTGGGTCAGTGCTGGATGTGGTTTTGCTTAGACCTGGAAATGCTGTAGTTGGTGCAATACTATTGGAAGGCATAAGTGTTTAATGTTTCCTGAGCAGTCAGCGATAGTAATGTAGACATCGTCCAGCTACTATGTTAAGAAAAGTCAGAATATTACACAATATTCCTATTTCGAATAGGTTAGGTAAAAGCTCACTGGACGAGCACGAAGTCACAGTTCTCGGGATCGTGGGCTGAACGACCATGTGGCTGTGTCCCCTGACACATACTGTACAAATTTATAGGTAAATGGAATCAGGGTATTCAGACTCCCCAGCACACCTTAGTATTACCTTTTACCTTATAATTGAAGGATGTTTCATTGAGGCGTCGATGACTTCCTGGATAGGGCCAGGGTCCGAAATACAACAAAAATTAGAACTCAAAAGGTTCAGTTAACTCAAATAAATTTTATTTCCGAAAAGTTTACACAGTTACAATTATGCAATGCAAATTAAAGTTGACCAGACTTACAAGGCTTGCCAGCAGCCGTTACTGTACAAGAAGGGCAAGAATGGCACGAAAACTTACAATAGTAATTAAACCACTGGGGTCGGTAAATTGAGCTGACGGAGGGGTGCTGCGAACACGGGGAAGACTGTTAGTAAACTAAATGAAAATTCCAGTAAATTACGTTAACGCATTGCGGTTAAGTGTCCAGAACAAAGTATGAAAGTCCCCCGCAACGCACGTTCAGCACCTAAGACCCGTGGAATCAGACTGCCGAAGATGGTGCTGGTGAGCGGCGCCCTTGCTGATAGCTCGCTCCACGCGGCGAGGTAATTTAATTAACTGACTTCATTGAAACATATACACATAAAACACTGAAACATTCTGAGTTTTTTTTAATCCTGTAGAGAATTAAGAGTTCTTATTTAAGCACTAAATTAAATACAAAACATGATTATGTGGTGACTTGTAGACNCCCTTGCTGATAGCTCGCTCCACGCGGCGAGGTAATTTAATTAACTGACTTCATTGAAACATATACACATAAAACACTGAAACATTCTGAGTTTTTTTAAATCCTGTAGAGAATTAAGAGTTCTTATTTAAGCACTAAATTAAATACAAAACATGATTATGTGGTGACTTGTAGACCAAGTGGAAATTTAGGTCTGTTAATTTTTAGGGCAATCTACGACCAGAATGGTCAGGTTGAAAGAAAGACTAATTATTTCCCATGCCACTACTTGGCTTCATTAGACACACAATTGCAGTCGGAAAATTATATAGAACACTTCAAATACCCTAACCTTGCTACTCTACATCTCATTAAATATGCACATGGTGTGCATTTTTTCTGCGATTACTTTGCAATCCCCCTAAAGGCAAATTTCACGAACATTTGCCCATGGGCTATAAATAGTAATGCTATTTACTACACATGCTAACACATTATTTCTATCCTAATTACACAGATATATCTAGTGACACCACAGGCACTCGGTTGGATCATTCGGTATCGGGTCATGACTTGCGTGTTCCACGGGCCGCACTGCTGTAGCGACTGTGGGCCGATGACATGATGACAGTGGTTTTGCCAGACCACACATGAGTGGTCCACGTCATGTTCATGATATTCCTGTTTTGGTAACTGGGCTTGGCTGCATGAGGGAAGAGCAAAAGGCAGATAGGTTGTTGTGGTAGTATGGGAGACGAGACAAGAAGGGGGTACACATTTTCTGAGGGATAGGTTTGAAAAGTTATCAATGGATGAAAGTTTGGAATGTTTACAGGAAGAATTGAAAAGAATAATAGAGATTATGTCGGAGAAATTTTGCCAAAGAAAAGATTATGGCTTGGGGGAGATACATCATATAATGGACAGGAGATTAAAAAATAAAGAGGAAGTGTAGAAAATTATAAGCCAAGCGGAGAAATGAAGGGACGACAAGAGCTAAGGAATTGATGTGACAAATGGTAAGGGAGCTAGAAAGCACAATCAAACAAGCTAAGAATATATTTTTAGGGAACATGGTGGAAGAAGGAAAAGGCAAGGAATGGGGGGAATTGTTTAGGTTTGTTATTTAGGTAGGGGGAAGAGAGGAAGAGATCCCTCTTCTGAAAGGTATGGATGTCAGGAATGCGAAAAATGACCAAGAAAATCGGAGATGCTGCAAGGCCTGTACTTGTCAGTGTTTGGGGCAAAGGAGGATTGGAATAGGGAGGCTAGTAGGGATTCGGGGTTGTTTAGTAAGTTTAAGATGAGGGAGTGGGTGTAAGCAATGGTAATAAGGGGGTCTAAGAGCAGAAAGGAAGTGGGCCCAGACAGGATCAGGAACACAGCACTTAAGTTTTTGGAGAGAGTTAGTGAAATATTTGGAGATGTTAATTAGCAAGTCCGTAGGAGAGGTTAAGTTTCCACAAGGTTGGAAGGATGCGTTGGAGGGCCCAATACACCAGCAGGGGGAGGATTGGGGGAGGCCTGGCAGCTACAGACTGGTGAGTCTCACATCGAGTACAGGAAAGTTAATGGAGAGGCTGGTGGTTCAGTATGTGGTGAATATTACGAACAAGGGAAATTGGTTGGCGGAGTCACAACATGGTTTTAGAAAATGATACTCATGTGAGACGCAGCTGGCTGGGCTGTTAGAGGATCTGGTGCAGGCAGTTGTTGAGTATGAGGGGAAGTAGGTGGATGCCTGCTTCATAGATTTTGAGTAGGCATTTGATAAGGTGCCCCATGGGACTTTGAGGAAGAAAGTGGATGAGCTGATAGTGGGTAGTGGAATGGATTGGGGACTTTCTCAGGGGGCGAAAACAGAGCGTGAAAGTGGGGTAGGCAATATCGGAGGAAGGAGAGGTAATGACAGGGGTGCCGCAGGGAAGCGTGCTGGGCCTTCTGTTGTTTACCATAATAATAAATGGCGTGGGATTTGGGGATTAAGGGAAAAATAATATTGTTTGCAGATGATTGTGTATTGTATGCAGAAGTGGAAGTGGGGGAAACTTGCAGGCAGACAATGACAGTATACGGTTGTGGACCATGGAGAATAAAATGAAGACAAATATAAGAAAAACTAAGGTAGTGAGGTTTACAGGGAATAAGGTGATAAACAGGGACATGTACAGATGGGAGGGGCAAGAGATAGACGAGGCAGCAGAATATAAGTATCTAGGGATTGTATTATATGGAGCCCTCAGATGGAGAAAAAATAGGTATAGAGGGTGGTTTCAAAGGGAAAAAGGGCTTTGGGTATGCTGGGACAGGTGCTGAAGGGAGTCATCTGAGAGGTGAAGGAGAAGGCATATGGCACAATGGTATGGCCGATGTTAGAATATGTGGCGGCAGTATGGGACCCGTACATGGAGGTGGAGATGCGAGAGCTAGAGAATATGCAAAGAAGGGTAGCAATATTGGTGAAGGGTAGGTGGAGAAGGCAGGGGCAAGATGTTAAGGATGAAGGGAACTATAGGCCATCAGTGATGATGGAGGAAGGACTGGAGGAAAGTTTAAAGGCTAGTCAGGATGTACAGGATGGGGAATGGGGAGGGAGGGTAGTGAAGGTTACACTGCCTGCTAAGTAAGGGGGTGTTTAGAGGGAGAGGAAAATACGAGAAGTTTTAGAGGCTGGAGAGGAGAACGGAGCCGGTAGGCAGTCTATGCTTGTGAGGTCGTTGAGGGAGTTTGTTGTGGGAGGAATTGGTATCTGTAAGAGGGGTTGGAAAGTTCAGGAAGGGTGTGGAAGAGGAGTTTTGTCGGGTAAGGAAGAGGTGGGAGTGGTCGCCACCGTGTGGTAGCCTAATTGCAGGTGTTGGTTTAATATTATTATTATTAATAAATACACAGTGATTGGCTGCATGTGCTGTGGAGGCGGTGACTACTTTATGTTCCAACTAGTTTCCACTTCCATTTACCCGACATCGCCAGGGGTGGCAGGTGATACAGAAATTTTCCACTTATTACTCGTTTTGTTGGGCTGACAGGCGTCCAAATACAGCTGAGAGATGGCAATGGTTCAGGGGCTGCCTGCTATAAAGGGCCCAAATGCCAGAAAAAGACTGCATTTCTTAAACTAGCCAAACGAAATATTCCCGCAAAACTGGCCTCTCTGATTGCTCCCCTCTACAAGAAACACGTCTAGGAAAAAAAGAGCTCCTGTGATAAAAATTCAAATACTAAACTTGGCTAGCGGTAAGTTACCTGTGTGTCTATAGGTAGTGTACATATTTATTAAATCATTTTCTGTCTGTGGAAAGTATTAAATCCTTCTTTACACTACAGTGGAGCGCAAAGGCGCTCGGACACCATAATGCAGCTCTGCAGTGAGCAACTACCTTTCAGGGAACACAGTGTATGGAGTGACCTCCTCGCACAAGAACTGCAGCTCGACCGTGGAATGAAGTGAAGTGCGGCAGCAAGTATCGTTGGATTGATTATTCGACATAACCCTCTACAACTGCTTGCATGTAGCAAATATACTTAAGACAAATACCGGATAGATCTATACAAATAGCATAGGCATGTGTGCGAAAACTGACTTTGTGGGAAGTGGTGTTACTTTTATTATATTTATGGAAATATTTCAAAACTTTTTTATTATTATTTGTCAGTAAATATTTTCCATTTCTGAAACATTTGACCTATTGGGAATTAGCTTTCGTCGTTTAAGTTTTAGACATTTTTAAATGAACATTTCATAAAGGAAAGGAAATCTCTAATTCATATCCACCATGTTGGTATCGTGTTATTTATATGAAAAAAATGTTGTATTAAACACATATGTTATGTTCTGCTGGCTAGATGTGACGACACAACGGTTTTTCTCGCAGAAAACTTCAAGCTGTTCGATGTATTTTCCGAAATTTTATATTGGCAAACAAGCCGTGTCTGCTAGTTCAAGTAAATTTGGAACTTTTTTATTGTTGATTTTGCTACTGGCAAAAACAGCACTCCCAATTTTATTTTTGAATTTATTTAAGTAATTTTTCGTTATATCCTTAGTAGTTACACGCGCACTCTACTTTGTATTTCCTCTTGTTTTGATATCTCTCTTCGTAGTCACTTTAACAGTGTGTGTTTTCATTTTATTTGTTTACTTTTGTCAAAGTGTTATTATAAATATGATAGCTGATATTAAAAATATCAAGAATTTAGCAGCGGACCTAGAAAAACAAGAGTTGGATGTAGGTAGAAATAAGAACTTTTAAAGGTCTCAGTTGTAAGCAGAATTTTTTTTTCGTCCGGCCGGAATATGACGTTAAACAATGCTTGTTTCTGTGCAATTTTTTGACATGAAAAAGTTTATTTTTATTTACGATTTTATCTTGTCAATTATCTGAAGCAAAGTTTGTTTGCAGAATTCTACTAGTTACTGTTCCGATAAGACCAATTCCTGGCTCTTTCTTGGTTATGTTTATTTAGGTTCATAGCAATAGTTATTTAAAAAAAATTTTTAAGAGTTTACAGTTTTAGTTTAACATTTCGTTTCCGATAATCTGCCTGGTTTAAAACGTTCTTTCGCAGTGGCCCGACAAACACGACAGTCCTACACGACCTTAGAGCTTGACGGAATTTCATATAATATTTTATTCATTTTTCACAATATTCCGACAAAATCTGCCCGATATGTATGGTTGTCACATGAGAGAAAAAAAGTATTTAAAAACAAACCTGATTATTATGATTGCATTAAGTTAGTTTATTGTTAACTATAGTAGGGGAATAACGAGCAAAAGTTTTCTTTTGTGATGATGATGTTTTCGCATTCTTTGTGTGCCCCGACGAGCCCAACACGACGGAAAGTAGAAATAGAACATACTGTTTTAGGCTGTCGGGGCTGTGATTTTGTCAGGCGGACGTCACTGTGACCTTGCTTTTCATTGGCTGCTTCTCACATTTTGTTGTGTTGGGTTCGACCGGGTATTGTGACTCCAGCATTAGGCTAACGTTAATATTCCACAAGTACTTTGCCATAACATTGTGCTAATTAATTACTTCTCCAAAAAATTGGAAAGAATTTTTCAAAATTGGCCTGATTCATTTCCTTGTGAGCTCATTTTTTGTAGTCAGTTTATGCTCTTTAAAAAAAAATTAGTTTTTGGGAAGCTTTTGAAAATTAGAAATATTTTGGGATTAGAATTGTCAAAATTAACACATACAAAATAACATTAAACAACAAGTAGCCATAAACCGCAAAAATATTGAATACGCCTAACAGCTCCAGAAAAGTTATTTCAATTATAATTGCACCACTTACTTTCCCAGAGCACGACTAAAGTAAACGCAGAGAACTACACCTACCATTTATCTGTTTTGTAGTTATTTACCAGCTACACATAAAATATGTATATAACTTAATAGTTATATACATATACATATACACAGCAGGTAAATTGGTGTGGTCCTCTGTGCTGGTTTCACTCGTGTCTTGGAAGTAGAGTGGTGCAGATATGCCTGAATNATTAAGCAGGTAAATTGGTGTGGTCCTCTGTGCTGGTTTCACTCGTGTCTTGGAAGTAGAGTGGTGCAGATATGCCTGAATCACATTCCTGGAGCTAGTTGCGTGTAAAACATCCACTGAAAATGTACAGTCCAAACAAATGAAAAATTGAACTGCATAAGCTGGTACATATACTGTAAACTGAGCACTTTTGAAAGGCCTGCGTAAGATACATGCACATTGCATATTCTTCCTGAGCACTTAATTCAAGTGAAACTGTGAAATTATTAGAAAAGTGCAAAATAAAGAATTTCATTATTCACAAATGTATACCTAATATGTTTAATTCAGCGATAAAGCATGGAAATATTTTCTGTTATTACCAATTGTACTGGGCTCTGTCCATTAAAATTTATGCAAGTTGGGGCAATGACATTTTCCAGAGGTTGATTTCAAATGCTTAGTTAACCATGAACAACCTGTAGGCATAAGCACTGCCAAATGGGGAAATAAATACTACAGTCAATTGGGGTTACTTTGTGCCACTAGAATTGTTTTGTTTTCGTGGCATTTGGCAAAGGAAAATATAAATTTAGCTGTGTATTTAAGTATTCGAATATTATCTGCCACGCTCCTGTTTGCTATTCCTTAAACAAATGATGCCAAAACAAACAGTTTGATTGGTTCAAAGTTACTCCAGCAGCTAGAAAGTAACCCCGATTTACGGTACCTACCATAAAATGGGGTGAAATTGATTAGCAGAGGTGCAATTGATCACATGAAATTGTTCTATAAATATTGTCAGATATGGTACCTGATCTAAACATCAACAGAAAACTGTCAAGTTATCAATCTCACCCCTGATGATCATTTTCACCCTACTTATTTACCTGGCCTTAACATGTTATCAGGTGATTAGTCTCACCTCTGCTGATCAATGTCCCCCACTGTATGGTACTCACCTAAGTCGGTGGCAGAAAAACATTCCTTGGTGGTGTGCTTAGTAACATGAAAATTTGACTCGATTATTACTGGATGCGTGGTTTTGGTGTAACTAAAAAACCATATGTCAATTTAGTAGAGTGGAGAGGTTTGGATGGCTCTGAACATTGAGGTGTTGAGAGGCGATATGGATGAAATAAGGTGAGTGTGGAGCAGTGCCAAAATGTAATGATGGGGGAAGTGGGAGATCCCTGAGTAAATCTGCTGACCAGCAACATCATCCTTACTTGCGAAAATCTGGGATAAACACTTTCTGGAATCAAACCTGGTTCGCGTTGGTGGGAGGTGAGTGCTCTAGCCCCTGAGCCACCATGGTTTCATATGTCAATTTAAAAATTAACCATAGTCTAAATCTCATTTTGCAAGTCATGTGCCTTGCTGAAAATATTAATCAAAAGCGCATTGCTCCCTGTTATATTTTGTACTACCAGCCCATGTCATAATTTACCATTGTCAAATAAAAAAATAGTTCCCATTGGCCAATTCAGTTACAGACTTCAGGAGTTGCTATTCACCACACGTGACTACACACTTGAGAACTTGTAAATGAAATGACCAGAATTTTTGCATAGCTGCAAATTTGTAGATGTCCAAGGAACACCCTGGACACAGCTGACTCACAGCCTCCTAAACTCTCAAACTTGCACCTTATGTTTGTAAGTCATAATTGGGTATGCAGTCACAGTGAGAAGGTGCATCAAGCGCTTGCAACATTACTATGCTTACTGCCAGCTGCTCTGTCTGGTGTTCACAGCTATACTGATTGTAGAATTCTTTGCTAAGTGGTTCAACAAATGGATGCATTTTGCTTCATATTTTTTCTTTCAGCAGTCTGAACATGGTGGATCTAGTAATTAACAGGGATTCACAGGTGCAACAATTTCTGATTTGTCTTAAGCCACGAAAAATTAGCGTTATGATATACCAATGAAACACTTCAACATGGTGAGCTGTGAATACCATTCACAACTATTCTGTGGAAAACCCTTGACTTTGTATATGCATGGTTGCCACTCATCTGGAAAACAGGGAAATGCCAGGGAATTTAAAAACTGTCAGGGAATTTGTTACAAGTTAGCTAAATATCAGGGAATTCTGTGATGTGCATGCTATATTTGGCAGTTCTATCATCACTCATGCACCACTACCAGAATCGTATAAAATTATTTTGATATAGGCATTTTTCGTTGCAATTTATGTTGGGAGCAATTTTGTAAGATCAGAGAAGTGTTTTGGTGCAAAAGTGTGTTTTAATGCAAAGGTATAATCCTTACCGACAAAAAATATGTTAGCAAAGGTCGAGGAAAAAAAGATTATTTTGGTTTGGCAATCCGGGAAATGTTAGGGAATTTTCCAATAGAAAAAAGGATGCAATCCTGTATATGGTATTTACTAAATAACCCAAAAATTCATAAAAAAATATTTTATAATGAATTTGAAAACCGGCATTGCACATGTAACAGAGCTTGATATTAAAATGCATTAATATTTTATGTAATGATGCATAAAATAATTTAAAAGGAGAAAATACAAAATAAAAATTCTAACAACCTAACCCACGGAAATAACTTTTAATCGGTTTGGACCCAAGTCACCCCCAAGAGCCAAAGTCACCCCATCTTAACGGTATATAAAATTGTGTAAGCATGGTCCACGCATTGTTTATTCTGTGTTGTAAGGCTGAAAAAAAGAGGTGCCACTTAATCTCTTAATGTGTTTCAGGCGCTTGGTGGCACAGCATCTCACCAAGTCTACTCACAACTGCTAGCAGTTTATCTCTACCAGAATGATTTGTAAGTATGCGTGGTATGTTGCTCACTCGCCTTGAACATTTGTGGGGGAGTGGGGAGTGTTAATGAAATGTTAAACTTGACTATGTATGAAAAAATGTGAAAAATTTAGGAACTTGTGCTTTATAGTATGTACACACATCCTATCTGTTCGTACCAATCCTAATGTTAAGGTGTAGCAATTACTGGTACTGTGTGTGCGTTTGCTCCACTCGCAAGTTTTAATTATCACGAATATTTGTTTTAAACCAAGTCTTATGTCATTTTTTTTTGTTAAGCATTTTGGTTGCAGTGTGTAAATAATATAAAAATTAAAGCCTATGAAAACTGATTTGTTAGTAGGGCCTTCTTTGTTCTTAGTGCTCTTTTTCCTATTCTGTAGAGGTGACAAATATAAATTTTTAAGTGAAAAGTATTGCACTACTGCTGTGCTAGAACAACATTACGCACCATCAGATAGTGTGTAGCTGATGCTGTAATGATGTGTGCAGGTTACAGTGCTCTACGACTAGTGTAAATGAAAGTGCATTCTGGGCAACAGTTCCGTTTAGTATTAATAAAATTGTTGTTGAACGAGATTCGTGTAGTATTTATAAAATTTTTGTTGGACAGGATTCATTTGGCGAGTGATACTGATTCCCGAACTCATTAAGTTCACATACTTTCTAGCATGTAAAAGATCCAGGATCTGTAGATATTTATTTCCATGGCAAGCATTTTAAAACTACTTTTTGTACATGGACCTGACAGCAAAAAAAAATACAGCACTGAGCAAGTGATCTTAACACATTTTATTTGTGTGTTTATCGTCTGTAGATAAATTACATGACACTGGATGCCAAAATGAAAACAGGACAGCGTGCACCACCGTGCCAACTTAGTGAACACAATAAACTTTTATCCTAGACAAAACATTAAAGAAATATTTACGTAGTCATTTGAATGGCACCTCTTATTACATCTGTGAATTTTACAAAAGTTTCCCTTATCCCATTGGAATATCATTTTGTATATCGGATATAGATTGTTATACACCTTTTCATGGAAACAAAATGTTGGTATGCATTAAATTATCAACTTTAATAGTATTTCGGATTCTTAAGCTGTTTTAAAATTTGCATTTTTAAATAGCTAGTTTAGCATTACCGTATATATTGTTTACATTCCGGAGGTGGTGGTTTCAATTCTGGCCAGCTGTTCACCCCAAGTGGTTATTCTATCCATAATAGGCAAATACTAGTGCAGTTATTCATTACACCAACATATTGATTAGCTTCATTGTGTAAAAGGAAGTACAGTAGAACCTTGATACAAATTATGTAAAGCAACTTGAGATTTTATACTTAGTACGGAAAAATACTCTATACTTAACAAGTATTCCATGATATTACATTTGATGTAGATTAAAAAAATTTTCTTAATGGTGAAAAATACAGTAGAATATTTTATTGTAAGATTTTACTGTGTTTTCTGAAATTATCTAATTGAAGTGTAGCACACAAAATTTTAAAAATAATAAGGGAACGATTATATTTATACTGTAAATGATTAGTTTTAGTTGCTTTCATACACGCAGTTGTGACAGCCTTAGTTTTTTGACAGGTGCAATGCCAAGTCCCTGTGGAAACGTATCCCGCAGAACGTAAAGACATCTAACGCAGAACTTGGCATGATTTGGAAAGTCGGCCAGAAGATGTGGCTGAGGGATTTCCCTGGCATGTATGCAGCTCTCAGAGTCGAGTGGTCTGAGAATGTCTCGCAGATAATGCAAGCCTTGCTGGGTGAGTCGGGCATGTAAATACCTTTGTAGGTAGTAGATTTAAAAAAAAATTAAAAAGATGGCTTTTATTGGTGATGAAAGCATAAATTTTCTTGCCAACCTTTTAACATTTGGGACCATGAGTGAATACAAAATGAACTTTGTACCCATAATTTTGCTATATTGTGAAATTATACAAATCACAGCACTGCAATACAGTTAAAATTCGAAATTACAACCTTTCACGATTCCCAGGAAAATGGTTGGTACGTTGAAGTTGTTTGAATGTGAGCCTTTTCTGGCCCACCCCTCCTGCCCCCTATATAAAGGAATTGAATTAAAATTTTACCTATGCCGTTTTTGCACAATTTTAGTAGCAAAATCACACAATATATTTGTTAAATACAGTTAATTGGTTCCAGTGAAATTACTCGTAAGATCAGTTTTTTACTTATTTGATTAAATTTGACCTCCAAGAAGTCAAAAATTGTGTCAGTGTTCAATCATTTCTAGAATGAAAATAACTAGTTTTAATGAAATATTATTTTAATTTAATATTTTGAAGTGTTCCGAGAGAAATTATAGTCTAGAGACAAACATATAGGTCCTCCCTTCCCTTCTAGCCAAGAAAATCCTAAACACAGTGTGACAAGTACCTTTTAGCAAGTGCAAGCTACGTTTTCACTGGCCTCTTCCAGGGAAATTAGTTGATTTATTATTTAAACATTATTATTACAGGCCTGTTACCTAGTCCTTCACTGGCTTTAAACACAGTCAACATAAGGAACATAAGGATGGTAAAAGGTAGATGTGTTAGCGTGGCTCCCTTCGCTGTTGCTCTGAATAAGCCAGTCCCAAAAAGGGACCTTGCCAAGGTGAATGATGAGGGGCATGCAGCTGTCTCACCCTCCCTCCAGCGAAAGAGAGAGCTGCATGTGCACCCGGCCATATTGGTACAATTTTGCCTAACTGTTCCCTGTATGCACAGAGAAACTGCCCCTAGCGACTAGAGCGCAAACTGTGTCTTGTAAATGTGCTGGTTTCTGGTGTTGCCAAAATAGTTTTTCCAGCCATTATTAATTATTTTTGTATTTGCTTTCAGTAAGTATAATAGATAGTAGGTGCCTTTTCGTTATATCTTCAGTAAAACGTAATATCAGTACACCGTTTCATAAAATTGCCTGATCCTCCTTTTCCAGTAACTGTTTTGAAGCACAGCAAATATATTTCCGTTNGTAACTGTTTTGAAGCACAGCAAATATATTTCCGTTCCCAAGTTTTAAGTTGGTTGGTTTTGGGAAACATGAATGTTCTGCAAATAAATTATTTTGTATCAGTTGCAGACAAGTAATTTTAGAGAAGTAATTGTCCACTGATTTTCATACAACATGTGCTCAGGAGATTGGGATTACAAAGGGTAAGTTTGAGTGTATTATAAATAATGTATTTCAAAACAGTTATGGGTTTAAAATTTTTGAAATGTACGTGTCCTAAAAAAATGCTCTTTCAATTTTGTTTTGTAGTTTAAGAATAACATTTTGATACCTGCCAATGCTGAAGTTTGGAAGTAGGTATTGAATCTGCTCTGCGGCGTGAGGCACCAGCACTTGATGCTAGCCCTCAGTGATAGGGCGTAGGAATACGTCGACACTGTTGTCTCTAGGTCCAATTGACTAATAAATTACACTTTATTTGCGAGTTCACATAATAGAGTTTTATTGTTGCTTGAACAGGTTAACTGGTACATGAACTCACGAGACAACTCCCCTCCCCTTTTTCTATGTAGGCTACATATGGTTTGACGCCGCGATTGGCGGGGTGGGGGGGGGCAGGATTCTTCACACCTGGTGTAGAACTACTTATCTGACACTGCGGCGCTGTCTTCCCTCGGCTGGCGACTTGGAACTGCTCCGGCGCTTGGTGGGGCGTCCCGACGCCTGCTCTCGGAACCCCTCCTCCCGGGTCCACTCAGCACTCTTCGTTTGGCGATGGCCGGCTGCCGTTTTCTCGGATTCTTCCCGCCGTACGTCCCGTTTGACGGCCTCCGACTGAGGTCCACGTCTTGATGCATTTGGCGAACTCGTTTTCTCTCGGCTCCCGGTACACCCTTCTCGTTTGACGAAGTCTGACCGACTTTTCTCTGATTCTTCCCGCCGGACGTCCCGCTTGACGGCCTCCGACTGAGGTCGACATCGTGATGCATTCTCGATCCGGACGTCTCACTTCAGGTCCTCAACTGACTGCCTGACTGCTCGATCCTCGACTGACTCCGACTGACTGACTCGTTGACGTCTCTCAACTGACTGCCCGATCCTCGCACTGGTTTTTTCCGGCTCCGACCCGGACGCCTCGCTTCAGGTCCCCTGACTGACTGCCTGACTGCTCAATCCTCGACTGACTGATCTGTTCCTCCCTCCTTCTCGTGGTTTTGTAGGCTCCATCGCCATATTCAACTTGCACCGTCCCTGCACGTGGCCGGGGTGCTTGCCGCGTCCCCCCTGAGTCGTAAAACACGTGGCCGCTGCTCCTGTGGTCCGCAGTCGGCCTGGCGTCGCCCCTTGATTCTGGCCTGGAAGTTTATTGTTCCGTTCTGCACGTGCGAGAACTCTTGGGTGGCCTCTTTGGTTCGGCGCACTTATGCCTCCGGATATTGTGTCGTTATTCTCCCCAGCACGCCCGCTAAAAGCTCTCAATGTTTATGGCGGAAACTAGCCCAGGACAGACTCAGCCGCTGGTGTGGGCTCAGTGTCCCTTGGCAGCTGCAGGATGCAGCTGCATCCGCCCCCTGGTGCCTTCCGTTGTCTCCGGATGTCATCTGCACGTGCAGGAACCGTTGCACGTGCAGGAACATTTGGTAGCCCGCCTTTGCATCTGCGAGGCGCGGTTGCGCCTTCCTGGCGGTATTCTTTTGGCACGTCTACAAAACCCTTAATCCTTATTGCGGTCGTCCGCCTGCGAGCTTCGCCAGAGCGTGTGTTCTGACAAATAAAATATAGGGACGCAGAATGCGTCAATTTTATTTGATAGAAAATACGAGCTTGAGTTTGATGTCCCTGAAAAAGTATACCTACTTAGTGTGTTTATTACTTGCGTCTTACAAGCAGCAACATATCTATTGCATTTTATTCTTTTAGTATAGTTAAAACTTTCCAAGTTTTTATTATTTTAATGTTAATTTCATATGAGCAAATTTTTCCACTGCTCCATCAAAACAGTGTGCAGTGATAATTGCCTTTTAAGAAGAACTGGAAAGGAATGCCATCTCACGAAAGATGTTAAACTAAAGTCACCCTCCCCCTTTCATTAAACAAAATAAACAGAGCCCCTGCTATAATATCCTACATGCTTACTGGATTGAAGTTAACTAATGTCACTCTTTCAGTGCCTCCCATGGAATAAATCAAATGGTAAAAGATGAGAAAAATGTGTGGATTGGATTCGTAGCATATGTTTACAAACATTTTCTTCATTGGCAGTCTCTTCACCAAGTTGGTTGTCGTTCGAGGGCTCTCGCAGATAATTGTTGTCCCCCCTCACCAGCTCCAGGAGTCGCTGGCGCCAGTCGGCAGAAGACCTTGTGTGTCTGCGTCTTTTTATTCATGCCACTGGTCTAGATTCTCCACCTCAGTGGCTATGTTTTCCTGTTGTACCGTGCCTCCCATAACACTGCTTTGCTGTTTGGGTACTGTGTCGTAGATAATATTTGTGTTTTGATGATAATCTGTGTTTGTGTTTGCAGTTCCGATGAATAATTTCAACTGGAACACGCCTACGTTTTAAAATATTGTTTTGTGAATAAATGTCTTATTTTCTTGCAAGCTGTCAACAAAATGTCTCCAGCGCTGCATCTTAGGCCAATTCACAGCCCAGTTTTTATTCTAATTTTGACAGTAATGTGTGCTCATGTCTGCAGTTTTGAGGCTCTCCTGGACTGTAAATATCAATTTACTCCACCTCTATCAAATAGAGGAAAATATTCCTAATTTCCCTTCCCCCTCTTGCTGTGTTATTAAAATTTTTTAACTTCTGATTTTTCTTATATATGAAAGATGTTTAGCGGCAGCTTTGTGACTATCCAAGCTAGGAATATTGATTTCCTAGTATCAAATTGTCAGAAAAATGCTTTAAAAAAAACAAATTCATCAAGGAGAATCCCTAATAAAATTTATTTAAAGCCACAAGGTTACGCCTAGTCTTAAGGAAGCATTGCAATGGGCCCTCCCAAGGCTGCGCTATGCATTTTCAGGTAGCTGAAATTCTAGCAAATCAGTAGGATGTTATTACATGTTATGAAAGCCAGTGGATTAAATTACAGATGTCGCTTAGCACTTTTCTTTTCCCTTAGGAAACTGCATAAGAATCTCCTAAAAATGCTGTTTTAAACCATTGTCTGTGAATATATTTAATAAGCAAAATAAAAAGGTTTTTACGTTTTCGGGGGAAAAAATATTTCCATACTTTTTATTTACTGAGATAAGTGTATATAAGTCAGTGGTTTTTTTTTATTAAATGCCTTAACACAAGTGAAGTTTACTGGTAACTTCTACCTCACGATGGAACACTTTTTTCTCATCAACACATCAAGAAACCACCAAATCATCAGCTGAATCAGATTTACCTTGTATTACTTAAAGTTCTTACCAAGGCATTGTTCTTCTTAACATGCCCACTTCGAAATATTTTTCACGTGTAAGGCACAGAAATAAGATGAGCTATAAGTGTCTGTGTTCATCGCTGTCGGTTGACCCTATCCATTATGTTATCCACCATCTTAGTCGGGGTGCCCTGATTCTTAAGAGAAGTAATTTTTCTTCCACTGTCCATCTTTCGTTGGCATTTTAAGATTTTTTTTTAAACTAAATATTTTGTAATAAAATGGAAATATTTACCTAGGAACAACACAACTTTTGAATTCCTGAAGGATGATTTTGTCTTGCAGAATCTGTGCAGAAACGGGCAGCAAACTTGGTTTCGCATGCCTACTCTTCTATTGGAGTGGACAACCTGGCAGCTTTTCTGGGACTGTCAGTGGAGGAGACAACCCGCGTTGTGGCAGAGAAGGGCTGGCAAATCGAAAACGCCACACGGACAGTGATGCCAACCCGGCCTCCTGCTCAGGCCAACGAGGTGCTATCGAATGAAGACCAGCTGTACAAGCTCACAGACTTTGTCTCTTTTTTGGAGAATTAGAGTTTGCCGACTTGTCGAGACGCTTCTACCACTACTAGCAGNGTTTGTGGTCCTAGAGATACTAAGACGCTTCTACCACTACTAGCAGTGCCAGTTTTGGAGTGATACATATTTGTGGAAATTATGAGCGTGGAAGGACTTNCGAGACGCTTCTACCACTACTAGCAGTGCCAGTTTTGGAGTGATACATATTTGTGGAAATTATGAGCGTGGAAGGACTTGCTTGTACAAAAGTGTTCAGTTTGTTCGTATTATTAAAAATTATGTCATCTTAATTTTACTGCCTTGTTATTTATAAACTTTTGTTCCTTCATTTGGTTTTAAACTAAGAAACTTCAACAACGGTTTGCATCTGATTTAATGCTGCTTAAAAGAAGATGCATCCAGTCAAATAACAAGGCTTGTGTAAAGATTGAGACTAAATATTAATATGTATATTAAATATTGTTTCCAAAAGGAAAAAAAATTAATTTGTTGTTTTTCCCTTGTGAAAGCTAACTACTTTACATCTTAGCCAATTAGAAATTTATTGCTGATCTATTTTAATTTTTATCTAATAGATGCTGGCTCTTTNAAAATTAATTTGTTGTTTTTCCCTTGTGAAAGCTGCAGTATATCAAACTACTTTACATCTTAGCCAATTAGAAATTTATTGCTGATCTATTTTAATTTTTATCTAATAGATGCTGGCTCTTNAACTACTTTACATCTTAGCCAATTAGAAATTTATTGCTGATCTATTTTAATTTTTATCTAATAGATGCTGGCTCTTTTTATTTTTGATAAACCAGCTTACTGTTTACTAGAGAGACAGGTTTGTCATTTGCAACAGTAAGTGCCTCAAACTAATCCAATTATCTCAGTGGCAGAAATTGTTGTTCACAATATGTTTCATACCATAGTTGAATGTTATTTCCTTCAAACTGTTACTTTAACATAATTGCTAATTCACACAAAAATAATGTATTCCAACAAGGGTTGTTGTCATTAGTAGCCACATTTTACTTGCCTCTATGTATGACCTACCTTTGTACCATAATTTTTAGAATAACTTACAAAGAAAAAGTATTCTGGAAAGCAAAATGTACCCAGAGTACTACTTATTAGAATATAAATCACATGGAGGTCCATTGTATGAAAATGGCCATGGATATAATTTAGAAAACTTTAGTCAGTACATGGCTGCACAGCCGTTTTAAAAAGCACAGCTGACATTTAGAGTGAAATCTAAATCAGAAAATATTGTGCTGAAGTCCAAAAAGTGTAGGGCGAATCGTTTGCCGCTATACAAAGGGGTGGGGTTGTTCAGTTCAGTAGTGACAGCAGCTGAGTAAGGTCAGCTGAGAGCTGCTCCACTCGTGCATATTGCCTGCCAAAAAACATAAGTTGCATCGGCTGTATTTAACAGTGTGGTACTAGAAAGCAATGATATCAGTTTGGTATGTACAGCACTACCAGTGTCACATGATGCCCTCTCTCTAGCGACGAGCATTTGGAAGTCGTCCTCTACACTGCCTTCCCTACGTTCCCTCCCTCAAAGCTGCAAAAACGTTATTTTCTCATTTGAATTTCACTGTACAAGCTAAGCTATAAAAGTGCACTGGTTGGCAATATTGAAGTTGAAAGACAAAAGGAAGTTGCATGGCCTTGCCCTTTTGTTTATATTTACACCCTCTACCTTCTCACACACTGGGCAGTGACCTCATTCTGGTTCTCAGCATTTGTGCAATTAATTATCATTGCATACAGTAAACACTCAATTCTAATGTCTTTATTGACAAGGCCTTCTCAATTAAATTCTTTTTGATGGTTTCCCAAAGAAGGGTTGTTATTATGGGAGAGTCGCTATTCCAGGGTTCTTATAATTGAGAGTTGACTGTACCGCATACTTCAGTAACTGCACTGGATAAATCAACATTACACACTTTTTTCCTGCTGCACATATCATCTGAAAAGAATCATGTGCTTGCTGTAAACGTGGATTGTATCACAAGAAATTTATAATTTTCAACACATATCTAATTTCCTTGCCTTAGGTTACACACAGNGTAAACGTGGATTGTATCACAAGAAATTTATAATTTTCAACACATATCTAATTTCCTTGCCTTAGGTTACACACAAAATCACATGGCAGGCAGTACTGTCACAACAAAAATCATGTAAAACTAGGCTAAAGTAAGTCATGTGTATGGCAAAGCTGTTACTCTGTATCTATACATATTATAATACTCATCGTCTCTGTCTGTCTGTCTGTCTGTTAGTGTGCTTATCACTGGGGAACCACTTATCCGATTTATGTGTTTCTTTTAAAAATTCATAGCNTCTGTCTGTCTGTTAGTGTGCTTATCACTGGGGAACCACTTATCCGATTTATGTGTTTCTTTTAAAAATTCATAGCTATGTTCTCTGGCCAGATTTTAGTATTTTGTTACGTAACGTAACATAAGGAATAAGCAGTGACGATAATAGTGAATCAAGTGGGANTGGCCAGATTTTAGTATTTTGTTACGTAACGTAACATAAGGAATAAGCAGTGACGATAATAGTGAATCAAGTGGGGAAAAAAGTTTGCCGCCAGCGCACTCTCTTGCAATAAGCTGTCTAAACCATTAAAGATGGAACAATATCATGTANGGGAAAAAAGTTTGCCGCCAGCGCACTCTCTTGCAATAAGCTGTCTAAACCATTAAAGATGGAACAATATCATGTAGTAAAGAGAAATACTAATAAGCGTTTTTACCATTTAATTTCTCAATAAAAAAATACGTAAAATTCAAGCTGTTGTTTCCCCATTAAAAACTAAATATTTATCAAATAAAAACAAATGTAATTAGAACTGTTTAACGAAGATAATAAATATTGTACAGCATACAATTCCCGCCTATACTTTAAGAGATCAAAAGTGCTGTGAAAAAGTAATTTTTCGCGATTCGGTTGACCGTACACAGATGTGGAGAGCCATGGTAGTGGTGAGGATTGATAAAAAAAAAAAAAACCAAACAATAATTCTGTAGTCCACGCAAGCGGAACTGCGGGCGCAGCTGGTTCAGTAAATTACTAATTTCTTTTCAGTGGCTTCCATTAGAGTTGCCACTGTTGGAGCTTGCTTAGTTGGGAACTTCAGTTATCATATGTGGCATACTGTGCATCACTTCTTGAAACAAATTTTCAGGAATATTTGACCAGTCATCCATAACCCTATGAGGCACGAGACAGATTTTGTCACCTCATTCGTCTGGTCCGTGCCATTTCATGGCTAAACATAGTTTGCCATCCACTTGGTGTGTTGCTGCTTCATGTATGTTCCGAACTGGTTTTGATACATCTAGAGGCTGAAGCGTGGATGTCATTTCTCCTGGTGTCATCAACTGGTCAGTGTGGCAATATTGTAGGTGGTGTTTTGTCTCTTTTCCATCAGATGACGGCAGATGCTGTGTAACTTCAACTAAGTACCAAGCCATTGCCCCCACACTACCATTATGGTTTCAAGCTCTTCCTTTTCGTGTACCCTTACCATAGTGCCTCAGGGAAATTTTCACTCTTTGGGTGCAATTTCCTTTTAAAATTCATAAGATTGTGGAAGCTTTTTTAGTCGGAAAGAATTTTCATCATTAGTATGTNGGGTGCAATTTCCTTTTAAAATTCATAAGATTGTGGAAGCTTTTTTAGTCGGAAAGAATTTTCATCATTAGTATGCACCATGTCTTTTCCCTGTCGCTAGTGAAAATGCACAGTTTTTTTCATTTTGATGTCAAAGTGGTGTTTGCTGGCAGCTCAAAGTACATAGGTGTGTGGTTCATGTTTCCTGCTTGAGAAAATAAATAGTCAAGATTCGTCAAATCCCTCGAATTGATGGGTTTTGAGGGTCAGAGTATTCAAAACAGGATTTGAGTAAAATATTTAACATTAACATGTTTGAGGGTAGCTTCCTGCATCAGAATATTTAAATTACAATGAAACAGTAATATAAGGGACAAGGAAAATTTAATTTTATAAGCGAGAAAATGTTATAGAGGAATTCATATGCAATTTACAAAGATGATGGTACAGTTAGTATGTTTCCAGGCAGAAAATCAATGTGTATTTACAACAAAAAGTAATAGGACATATGGATATCATGTTTAGAAGAATGGTTTAACAAATATAAGTGCTGCTATGATTTTTTTTTTCAACTGTCTTTGCCAGCATATTGTACAATATTAAACTTCTAGGTTATATGAGGTTCTTTTGACATTTGATAATGTCACCACACTCTTTAAATTAGATTCATTCTCAGATTTAAAACAATAAAAAAATGTGTAACTTGCAATTATAAAAAATTTTTGCAATGCTTAATTTTCTGTTGCCCAAATTGCACGGGGGCCGTGGTGGTATAGTGGTTAGGGCTACTCGCCTCCCACATAAGTGAACCGGGTTCGTTTCCCGGCACGGTCGCCCCTGGATTTTTGCATGTGGGAATCATGCTGGATGAAACCACTGGTTGACTGGTTTCCTCAGGGACCTCCCGTTTCCCATGCCCTTTCATTCTGGTGCTTCTCCATACTCATCTTGCTTCACTCTCATCAGCTCTCAAGACCTCAATGTTAAGAGCTGCCCAAATCTCTTAACTCTCTCACTCACTCACTCACTCACTCACTCACTCACTCACTCACTCACTCACTCACTCACTCACTCACTCTCACTCACTCAAATTGCACACCAAACGAAAATGTTAAAACAGTAACAATGGATCATGTTGATGAGTACAATAAAACATTCACGTGTGTATAGTCTATTCTCGGTAGCTTCACATTTTTTAAATTAAACCTGTGAAAAATCACCCTGTTTATGACATGTTTGGTTCTTTCCTAAATAGTTAATTTGTCACAAGCGTTTTATACTTCTGTTAACATAAAAGTATCTTATTTTTTTTATAAAATTTGAATTTCACTTACATTTTATGTATAAATTATTTTATTTATAGTTAATGTTAATAAAAACCGGGAGCTAACAGTTTCGGCGGTAATGCTTACTAAGAAATAGTCCTCATGCAAAATATTATTAAGTTGAGTGCGCACAAATGCAGTGCGTTGCCCTTTTAGTGCAATTTTCTGAGCTTAGGTAAGTTTTGTATGCATGAGGCAGAGGAATATCTTGAAAGTAGAATTTTAGCAGTGCTTCAGAAAAGTTTGAAGTAACCGTGAATGGACTCTATGTACACTTCAACACAAACTTCAGTGCCGTAGCGATCTCTCAAAGTATAATTAGAATAGAGCCATTTTTTGTAACAGTGTTGGCGTTACTCTTGTACTCCATTTTCTATGGATTTGCAGTAATGGCCGTATACATGAAAATTTACAAAAATGTGTATTCTTTTTGTTTATGTGCATAAATACCAAGTGAATTCAAGCACCTTGAATGTGTTTTATTTTGGAGCAAATTTCTGCCATTTGAGGGAAAAATACAACAAATTCATTGGATCATTAAAAAAATTGGCGTTTAGACTGAGATAACTTTTGGTGGGTATGTTATACGTGGGCTATCATAATTGCGGCAGGTTAAAATAAAAAAAAGTAACATAAAAAAATTGCCGCAACACATTTAATTCAACATAATGTAATTTATAATTTTTTTTGTTGTTTCTGACCTTCATTGTAAATCTTAATTTTAACCATGCTCTAACAATTAATCTATCGCAATTTATTAAAAATATTCAAGTAATGTAGTTTTTTTTGTTTGTTTTCAAATTTATTTGAATAATTTTTTAATACATACTATTTTTGTTATTGCAGTAATTTATTTATTATTCTACCTCCTGCTGCAATGCCACTTTTAAATCATTACCAGAAATTGTTAATCTTTTTTTGTTGCTGTTTCGTTACACGCGTAAATGCATTTGCCACAAACTACTCGTGCTCGTGTGATGAAGCACCATTGCGTAAAGCATTCTTGATTGCACAAGTGACTGGAAAAATGGCAGTGCGCTTATTTTACCATGTTAGTTGAAAACTACAGACACTACCACTCATCTCAACCTTACTTTGCATACTTAATTATTAATTTACTCTATTTTCATAACATAGCCTAACTGTGCTGAAAACTATACAAATACTTTTTGTAGATACATACGTACACTGTTTGAGGGCACCATTTAAGTTCTTTTAGTTTTCTAACCTGAATCGTTTGTATGTTCCTGCCAGCAATTCTCACACTGATATCTGCAGTAATGATAACTGGAGTTCGTCATATCTTCAATATTTTGTTTTGCATGTCAATACCATTTCATCTTGAATGATCTTGTTTGTTCAGCCTGGGCATTTACCATTAAGAGTTATCTGTAACTGTGTCCCCAGTTTATTCTCGCTGTAGAAAAAATATTTTAAAGAGATAAATTTTTTTTGCTAACATGGATTTAGATTCTGGTTTGATTTTCGAGAATACCTAAAGGATTCGATTTGTGGTTGGCCAAAAACAGGATTCGACCCATCCCTAATAAATACCCATGTTGTTTATGCAGTTTAATTACAGCACATAAATTTTAAAAAGCAATCACTTTCTATTTGTAGGTTGCTGCAAGTGCTGCGAGATTGTTGTATGATGTGTGTCTAAGCCATATCTAGCCATGAGGCTTTGCGTCCGTTTGCAACTAGCTTCAGTACTTTTACTCAGGCTGAGTTTATGTGTAATGTACAGTTGTTTTAGTGAACACATTTCACTACTTTCTATGTACCCGAATTGCCACCTACCCAAACTGTACTTGAGATTGTGCTTACCGTTTTAAAAAATGTACACTTGCACCTATAAGTCTACATCTATTATTATTGGCCAAAAGTAGTTAATCTTTATGTTTTTCTTCCTTTCTCGTAACCCCGGAATTCATCAATATTGTATTATTTTCCAGCAGTATGGATACTAATTATCTTCGCCTCATAACGTATTTAAATTCTTTGCCATTGGAAACAAACACAAACTTTTACCACTCATCGTGCATTAACGAAACATCTCTGCTGCCAGTCCACTTGCACCGGCACTGCATCAACCAGTGATGCTCTCGCTGTTCCCATGAATAAAAAACAGTGACGTTGGCGAGTTTCACGAGTCAACCACAGAGACGTATTGAGTTTGAGAGATTGATATTGTTAAAAAGTGATGTGTAAGCGAGCATGCAATGGCAGATACGGCCACAACGTTGCTATTACAGCAGCGTGCAAAAACTACACGAGTACTAGCTGACGTAAATACCACCCACACATTGTTTTATGAACCTTAATTTTTTGAAAAAAATATTGCAGGAAATNCACTTGCACCGGCACTGCATCAACCAGTGATGCTCTCGCTGTTCCCATGAATAAAAAACAGTGACGTTGGCGAGTGTCACGAGTCAACCACAGAGAAGTATTGAGTTTGAGAGATTGATATTGTTAAAAAGTGATGTGTAAGCGAGCATGCAATGGCAGATACGGCCACAACGTTGCTATTACAGCAGCGTGCAAAAACTACACAAGTACTAGCTGACGTAAATACCACCCACACATTGTTTTATGAACCTTAATTTTTTGAAAAAAATATTGCAGGAAATNAGTACTAGCTGACGTAAATACCACCCACACATTGTTTTATGAACCTTAATTTTTTGAAAAAAATATTGCAGGAAATAAGTGGGTAAATATGGTAATTCAAGTAAGAAATGTAAACCCTTTTTATATTCATTAAATGGTGATTTTGAAATGTGAAAAATTTGCTGCTTGTTGAGGTTTTGTAGTATTAAATGTAGCTGTTTTGCATCACTCTGTAATTGGAGTCAAAATATGTTGATGGTTTACAGCCATTGAGCTTACTTAAATTTATTTTCCATTTAGGTGACAAGTTACAACTGTAAAAATGAATGATTATTTGTATTTGCTAAAATGTAATTACTGGTTGTATGCAGTTTTTTGTGCCTCATGTTGCTAGACGTTTATTAACACGGAAAGTGCAGTAGAGGCTATATTCAATGACAAACTATGTTTAGAAGTCCTTGTTCAGCCAGTTATAATTTATGACATCTCCTTTCCAACAAACTTTTCAGTACTAAGCCAGTACTTCAGAAATGTTGATGGCTAAGGACAGTTCACAAAAACATGTACCAGTATGCAACAAATACAGTTACTTAAAATTAAAAGATGCAGTGCTAGCAGAAAAAAAAAATATTCAAGTTCCATTTCCCTAAAATAAAAAACCTGATAACACCACTGAGTNGATGCAGTGCTAGCAGAAAAAAAAAATATTCAAGTTCCATTTCCCTAAAATAAAAAACCTGATAACACCACTGAGTATTGTTTTTATTTGGAGGATGTATTAAAAGAAATGGAATCGGGTGAAAAAATTTCTTGCCTCTAACTGCAAACACATATTGTAACTTACATAGACTGGCACGTACTGTATACAGCACTGTAACCACCCAATTATAGCACACTTACCCTACTATATGACAATATTACAATTTGTAACTACCAAAAATTAAGGTTGGTCTTATTTTTGAATACTGAACATTTCAGTAGCAAGTTACAGTCATTGTTTTCTCATTAGACACATATTTCATTACAGTACAAAGAATTTAAAAATCTTATAAACATTAATGGAATGTTTTTTATAATTATAAAATACTATATAGCAATGAACAAAGAAAGGGTGACTCCATTTTTATTTAATGCATTTGAGGTTAGTGTGTACTGTTTACTGTATTTTTAATTGCAAAGAATTGTTTATTTTTAACCTTTATTTAACTGTCACGTGTAAATAATAATGCTCAATTACCTGACTAAATAAATAATCTGTGGAGAAATAGATTTCATCTGTAGACCAAAGTAAATATATCGGGTTGTCTTATTTCCGAGGTTATTCTTTATTTGGATAAATAAAATATAAATGTTGGTGTAATGTCTGAATTGGTGACGACAGGAAGTGTTTTAATCAGTGTTCTTATTGCTGTGTGCACTCGAGAGGAAGTGTAGTATAAATGTATATTAACATGTCTTAACTTCATAGTGTGGCTTGATAAACGCATGGATCCTGCTCACTAGCTCTAGGCAACATTGGTACCTGTCCTGGGCTTAATTCCTGGACCAATCATTCTGGTGTTGGTTTTCCAAAGTCACTCCAGACCAACGCTGGGATTGTTCCTTAATACAGACCGTTGCTGATTTCTTCTTCAATCCTGCTTGTCTGAGTCTTAGACTTTGGTGTCAACACAAATCATCACCAGTCTGGTCTCCACATCTTAGCTTATACTGCGATCAAGGACTGCAAAAGTAACTTTTGGAAAGAATTTCGCTGACTGAAAAAGAAGTGTGTGTATTTTTGCAGCCTCGGGTTTTGATGAGGGTAAATACTGTATTAGTGAAATAATGCTTATTTTTCATCATGTGTCTGCAAGATATTTTTTCTAAAAGTAGCTTTGATGGTAAAATTCTTTGTATGTATACAAAATTTAACCTGAGAAATATTTTATTTAAAACCTGCCCTGAGAATGGTTTTTAAACTGCTTTGTCTGTAAAGTNATGCAGTGCTAGCAGAAAAAAAAAATATTCAAGTTCCATTTCCCTAAAATAAAAAACCTGATAACACCACTGAGTGTTGTTTTTAATTTGGAGGATGTATTAAAAGAAATGGAATCGGGTGAAAAAATGTCTTGCCTCTAACTGCAAACACATATTGTAACTTACATAGACTGGCACGTACTGTATACAGCACTGTAACCACCCAATTATAGCACACTTACCCTACTATATGACAATATTACAATTTGTAACTACCAAAAATTAAGGTTGGTCTTATTTTTGAATACTGAACATTTCAGTAGCAAGTTACAGTCATTGCTTTCTCATTAGACACATATTTCATTACAGTACAAAGAATTTAAAAATCTTATAAACATTAATGGAATGTTTTTTATAATTATAAAATACTATATAGCAATGAACAAAGAAAGGGTGACTCCATTTTTATTTAATGCATTTGAGGTAAGTGTGTACTGTTTACTGTATTTTTAATTGCAAAGAATTTTTTATTTTTAACCTTTATTTAACTGTCAAGTGTAAATAATAATGCTCAATTACCTGACTAAATAAATAATCTGTGGAGAAATAGATTTCATCTGTAGACCAAAGTAAATATATCGGGTTGTCTTATTTCCGAGGTTATTCTTTATTTGGATAAATAAAATATAAATGTTGGTGTAATGTCTGAATTGGTGACGACAGGAAGTGTTTTAATCAGTGTTCTTATTGCTGTGTGCACTCGAGAGGAAGTGTAGTATAAATGTATATTAACATGTCTTAACTTCATAGTGTGGCTTGATAAACGCATGGATCCTGCTCACTAGCTCTAGGCAACATTGGTACCTGTCCTGGGCTTAATTCCTGGACCAATCATTCTGGTGTTGGTTTTCCAAAGTCACTCCAGACCAACGCTGGGATTGTTCCTTAATACAGACCGTTGCTGATTTCTTCTTCAATCCTGCTTGTCTGAGTCTTAGACTTTGGTGTCAACACAAATCATCACCAGTCTGGTCTCCACATCTTAGCTTATACTGCGATCAAGGACTGCAAAAGTAACTTTTGGAAAGAATTTCGCTGACTGAAAAAGAAGTGTGTGTATTTTTGCAGCCTCTGGTTTTGATGAGGGTAAATACTGTATTAGTGAAATAATGCTTATTTTTCATCATGTGTCTGCAAGATATTTTTTCTAAAAGTAGCTTTGATGGTAAAATTCTTTGTATGTAAACAAAATTTAACCTGAGAAATATTTTATTTAAAACCTGCCCTGAGAATGGTTTTTAAACTGCTTTGTCTGTAAAGTNACAAAATTTAACCTGAGAAATATTTTATTTAAAACCTGCCCTGAGAATGGTTTTTAAACTGCTTTGTCTGTAAAGTTTTTTTATGCACAAAAAAAAGGCCAATTTATCTTCTACATAAGGCTACAGTTTTTATAAATGCTGTGTGCATTTATGGAAACATCAAAGCACCACTGATACGTAGCCGCCAGTGGGAATATGACTATTTTTTATCAGGAAGTAAATGAATTGCTCTTAGGTGTTACTAATTTTTAATTTCATCTCTTTGTAGCTAATAATTAAACTTAGTGTGACATATAATGCTATTGGCAACATCGCAAAAGAACATTTCTGAAAAATTATTTTTTATATAATATATAATTATTTTGACAAATTATATGATTTATGGTTTTGGTATTTTCACTATAACTTTNAATTATTTTTTATATAATATATAATTATTTTGACAAATTATATGATTTATGGTTTTGGTATTTTCACTATAACTTTTGTTGTGTAATGGAAATTAAATAATTGTCTATACCTATAAAGCTGTATGACGAAATCATTTTGTCATAAATTTAATTGAATGCAGAATATGTTACAAATTTCTGTTTTATTATTATTGAGAAATAGAGTATTAAATACAGCAAGGAGAAATATTAGCAAATTACTGCTCATGTACTTTGAACTTGCTATGAAATTGCTAACCAGCAGTGGTAAATGCAAGTCTCAAGAATTTTCAAAAGATTTGCTGGACCATCTGCCTAGCATTGACTGGCCTTTTTTTAAGTCCACGCTGTTTCAGTGGTGTTTTTAGTGAAAAAGTCTAGTCTACAAATGAAGAAAATTATGAAGACTATGGTTTATTAACATTATGCTGTACTACTTATTTGTAACGGAAAGTACAGGATGAGTATAAAAGAATACCCCAACTTTGAAGGTCTACAATATCAAAACCAAACAACCTACAACCTTGATTGACCAATCATATGAACTGTGGAACCGTGAAGTTTGTTTACCATACATTCATAAATGTTCAATGTGACCACATGAGCGGCCCGAACGACATCTACGCAATAATCAAACTCGTTCCACGCTCTTGTCAGCATGTCAGGTGTTACGGTTTGGATGGCGTTCGTAACTATCGGTTTGAGGTGGTGAGGGGGAATCGAGCACGCATTCGACACGCCAATGTGAAGAGTAAGGTCTGATGTTTCCTTTATGGTGCGCTACCCCATTGGCACCTAGCTGTTCGCGGATGCCTGAACGAGATGTTGCCGCAACGCTCTATTGGTCGAGGAGTAGCTGGTGACCAGGCTCTTCATCGCTGGCCTCCAAGAAGCCCGGATCTTGACGCGTGCGATTTTTTTTATAGGGGTACATAAAGGACCAAGTGTTTCGTCCACCATTGCCGGCTAACATTGACGACCTCAAAACGAGAATTACGGATGCCATCCAAGTTGGGTATTCTTTTATACTCACTCTGTACAATAAAAAGAAGAGTGAACCAGCCATCAAAGTCAGTATCTTAATAAACTTTCTCAATTTGAATTTCAGTGTATATACTTTAAGAAAGAGCAAGGTAAAAATAGTTTAGAGATTCTACCAGCAAAAGGAACTGAGATTGTTGTAAGTGTAGCCAAACTCAATCAACTGGTGGGTTAAACGCTATAAAGCCTTATCGCAAAAATACATTACATAGATTTAAAAAATAAACTGATAAATTCTTTGGAAAGAAGGGAAGGAAGAAGAAAGATTAAATTTAATTCAAGGGTTTCCGTATATTTTCTTAAGTTTTGTGAGGCTCAAGCAAATGATAATTGGCATGCACAGGTAAAAGATTTGGCAGTAGGTGTTATGGCTCCTTATGTAAGGGTTGAAGGGATGTTATATTTTGCCAGGGAAAGTGGGCGAGGTAGGAAAATTGTTGTTTCTGAATCTTTACAGGCGATTATGTTAAGATATTTCCATGATTCTGTGTTTGTAGGCCATCAGGGGATTAATTAAACTTTTCAAAATATAGCTTTGCACTTTGCCTTGCCGACATAGTTGGTTGATGTGTCTCAATATGTGCACTCATGCGATGACTGCCAGAAGTGTAAACAACCCCAACAAGCAAATTCCTGCCATTCAGTGGTGCAGGTGCTGGAAGGACCATGGTAGGTCATACATTTGGATGTTTTTGGGCACCTCATTCGTTCTAAAAGCGGGAATATTTGTATTATTACAAGGTACCTGAGAGTATATTTAAGTTCTTAGGGATGGAGGTCGTAATAAAAATAAAATAATAAAATTTAATTTTAAATTAATTTATGATGCGATAAACATACACATAGCTAGTCTAGTATTTACAACACTAAACTAGGTACCTNCATACACATAGCTAGTCTAGTATTTACAACACTAAACTAGGTACCTATCTCCACTACTAATACTTGTTATTCTCAGTGAGCACAATATTCATTGTCAATCTAAATTATAATTGAAGTCCTTTTATTGGTTACAGTCACTTAATTCACACTTATTTACTCACATTCAATCCACCTATCTACTGCCATCATTACAAAAGTCTGTCGCTCACGCATCCAGTTCAATAGTGCCGCCCATCAGTCTCTCTCTCTACTGTACCAACACTCGCAGTCTGCAGACTTCACTCTCGTCAGTCGCACTGAGGAAGGGCGAAGGTGATGACCAGAACATTCTTGCAACGATAATACAAGACATTCAATCTCCAAGGACAGGAGCGGCATGCNGGGCGAAGGTGATGACCAGAACATTCTTGCAACGATAATACAAGACATTCAATCTCCAAGGACAGGAGCGGCATGAGTCCCAGTAGGCTTATCGCGGCATGCGCAACAGCCGCCCCTTTATAAATCGCAGTGCACTTGCGGGTTACCAGTGATGCCTTTGACACACCGCGCCTCACACGCTCCAGTGGGAGGGAAAAGGAAATGAAGCAGAGAGCTGGTATGTAACGGTATTTTCATTTCGCTAGATATCTTCACTAAATTTGTGATTTTATTGCCCCTGCATAATATGAAGGCCACTTGTACTGTCAGACTTAATGATCAGGTTTGGAATGTTTTTGGTGCACCTGCAGAAATGGTAACAGGTAGAGTGTGTTACTTTCAGTACTTAATGTTCAAGGACATGTGTTTTTCTTGGGCCGTGAAACATTACACATAGAATCCTTATTTTCCCAAGAACTTTAAGTCTGGTCTTACAATTGTTTATGATCAAGAGCAGGCGTCGTGGTATATGGACCTGGACTTTATTAATGAGGGGAGAAGGAAGCCGAACGTGCACACTAGCACACAGACAACCAACGTTGTAGGCAACACCGCAATAGTGCATTGACGCACTAGTAATACAGTGTTGTACTGCCTACTCCACTAGATGTAGAAGAACATTTTGGGGTTGGGGTTACAGATTAGTTTAATGTACGAGTAAGTGAAGCCTAAAAAATATCCTATGGGTCANAGAACATTTTGGGGTTGGGGTTACAGATTAGTTTAATGTACGAGTAAGTGAAGCCTAAAAAATATCCTATGGGTCATTATGAAATTATATAGTCAGTTAATCTACCCTCCTTCAGAAGGAAGACTTATAAGGTAACTTTATTGTATATGTCTTCCATTTACTCTTTAATGCCACTTTGCTCCTATGAACTGATTTAAAGAAATTTAACATTTAAGAGTGTAATGAAAGTTGATTTAAATTTTGTTAACTTTTATTTAATATTTGCTGATGAATATATTACTTAACTTACACCATAAACAACATAATCAATGAAGGTAGATCTGAGAGTTATAATGAATTATGCAGATAGGCACTTTGATATCCTATATTTGAAATAAGTCTTAGTCTCAACTGACCTATTTTTATTTAATTAGTATTTTGTCCTGTATACTAAAGCATTTTCATTGTTGTAATTTTCTTTTGAGAGTGTTAAGTTGTTTGGGAGAAGTTTTTTTGCAAGAGGGTGTTATAGGGACGGTGGTGTAATGTTCAAGTGTGACCAAGTTAAGTTTTTTAAGTATCTTACAACTACAGATGTTTTTTTTTTAATGAGATAGTCACTTCAGAGATGCTCGTAGCAGAAATAAAACCGGCAGTAAACTTGAGGGACAGTAGTTATTTTTAAGTAGTGGTGAGGACGAATGCATCACATGCGCAATGCACATTAAACTTGCTGTGCGTCGTGAACTCCAATTATGCGTCCTGACGTCATCAGCTAAACTTGAGCCTTGTAATTACTAGAGCAGGCACCCAACATTTGTGTATGTGTACNATGCGTCCTGACGTCATCAGCTAAACTTGAGCCTTGTAATTACTAGAGCAGGCACCCAACATTTGTGTATGTGTATTTGTCTTAGTACATATCTCAGTTACCCTCTGTTTTGTTTTGGTAGAGCTGTGAGCTTATATACTTCATGTTGTTCGGGACAAGACTCAGTATTGTCTATCATACATAATACATCTATACATATTATAAAACTCAACGTCTCCTTGTCTGTCTGTTAGTGCGCTTATCACTCGACAACCACTTATCCGATTTACATGCTTTTTTTTTATTCATAGCTATATTCTCTGGCCAGGTTTTAGTATATATTTGGTTACGTAAAATAACATCAGGGATAAGTAGTGACGATAATAGTGAATCAAGTCGGAAAAAAGTGTTTGCCGCCAGCGCGCGCTCTTGCAATACGCTGCAGATGGAACAATATCATGTAGTAAAAAAAAACTCCGCGGTAGCATAACAGAGAAATACTAATAAGCGTTTTTACCATTTAATTTCTCAATAAATACATAAAATTGCAGCTGTTGTTTCCCCATTAAATTCTATGAAATTCAACTTTATTTAAAAAATACCCTAAACAATAATTGTGAGCGGAGACGTGAGCAAAGCTAGTTATTTTTATAAGGCATTGAAATTAGATTTTTGTAAATTCCAAATGTTGGTGACATTGGAAGTACATGCGTGCGCACTTTGTATTGTGACGAAGTGAATTATTATTAATTAAAAAAAAAAGCATGCTTTCCCAAATAGGAAAATGTTTACGCTTACTTATTTAAAACAAAATTTGTATTTATATGCACCAATGTATGACGAAAGTAATGAAATCCGCTATTGCAAATTGTAGTAAAATTGTATCTAGCTTGCATTGAAAAATAATCACTAATACAGCTGAAATGTAGTGCTAATTTGCATGTTCGTTAATAAAATGTGCACAAAAAATTGTAAGCAGAGGAAAATATTACCACGAAACTACTCATACAACTAACTGCCTTGATATATGTATGTGTTTCATCCTTCCGTTAGCACTTAACTTCCTGTGGTCATCACTTTCTCTGGTGATTGATTGACCATTGCATTCGGGAGGTTTTTTGTTCCTCCCTTCCCCCTCCCCCAAATGTTTGGAACGTCTTTAATTTTTCGTGCCTAGAATTTTCTGCGGTTGATAAAGTGTACAACTTATCCTTCATCACAGTTTGTACGTATAGTGAGAATTATGTTCCGTACAGCTTGTGGCATTTCATGAGAAATTCCTTACCCTTGCAGAAGACTCAATAACAATTTTAAATGAATAACAAATAAACATAATAGGTTTTCAGATGAAAACAATGCTATATGCATAAAAAAAAGCATTTCCATTTACTGAAATATTAAATAAAATTTGTTACATGATTCTGATCAACTGAGAGAAGGGAATGCCACGACCTCTCTATCCAACCTTTTATGTTTTGCGATATACTTAAGACTATATTTTCAGGGCTGACTGTTATATCAAGTTGCAATCATATTATCATTACCGTACCATGATATAGTTTCAGTTTAAATTAAAATTTCCAGATGTAGTAAACAGAAACTTGCCCTATTGACATATTACAAAACTTATTACAAATTTAAAACAAACAAAAAATTTTAGGATGGTATTTAAAAAAACAATTGTTTCATAAATGTGACACTAGCGTTGATCTAGCTGGCAAATCTTGTCAATCCTGGGTTGAATGTTTGAACATGCAACCTACAGATTGTCTTCATTATTGGACAAATCCTGGAATTCGATTTAATGTTTTTTCAATCCCAAAAATGCCTGCTCACATAAACATGATTTAAGTAATAATTATTTCTGTGAATTTCTACACTATGTTTTCAACGTTAGAAATAATGAAGTTTCTATTGTTTTGCAATTCTATAAGTCTCTCCCTATTGGTTGGTTACGGGGATGTGCTGCACTCTAGCGTCATACTTTGTAAAGAGTCAGTAGTAGTTGTGTGTTGTCTGTAGTGTAGTTCATTGTTCTTGACATAAAAGTGTTTTCTCAATCAGATAGTCTTTATTCCCAAATTCATACCACAGCGAGGTATCTATGCTAATAGGTAATGGGCCCAGGTACGGAATTTGGAAAATTGTTGTTTAGTTAAGGCAGAGAAAACGTTGTGTAAGGCCGGAATTTCTTGTGTGAAGCGGGGCGTTCTCGTAGCAAGCATGGCGGCGGTAAACAGCGTACCTCCAAGCCTAAAACAGTTCGGCAGTACTGGTTTTTCTGACTGGGAGTGTAGATTTAAAATCCGTTTGGAAAGAGAACAATGTCTGGAAGCTTTAAGTGAAAGAAACAGTGAAACTGCCAAAAATAATTTCAAGAAAATGGACTTGAAGGCGCTGGACATTATCGTGCAAGCATTTACAAACAGTGTGATGGGAGCCATTAAAACGAAAACTTCAGCGAGTGACATGTTTTCAGCCCTGAAAGCTACATACATATACGAGACAAGGTTTGTCAGCAAGAGTGGATTTAAAATGAGAACTGGGGGAAATGCGATTCAAGAGGTATTCTCGCCGATTTCTTGGAAAGCTTTTTACGAAAAGAGTAAGACATAACGTTCATCAGGTGCTACCTACGATGAGGAATATGTGATATCACAGCTTCTTATCGCTATGCCCAGTTCTTATCAGGCAGTTACCACGTCGATTGACGTCCTTTTTTCGCAAACATCTGAAGCGGTGGCAATCGAGTTTGTAAAAAAATAAACTGATCCAAGAAGAAATGCGACAGTTGAGAGAAAAAGGACAAACGGGAACGCAGGTAGCTGTAGCATTTTATGCGTGAGGCTCTAGAGGACGAGGTAAATGGTCTGATTTTAGGCACAACAACAAACCAAATCTATCAAAAACCCCCACAGACTTTCCTTTCAAGTGTAATGCGTGCGGAGTCCGTGAGCACTAGAAAGTTGACTGTCCAAATCGAGGACCGATCCAGAATGGGGGAAAAAATAATTATAACAGTGGTGGTCGTGATAACGGGTACAAAAATAAGTGTTTTTGTGTTCATGATGGCGATGATATAGAAGAAATAGCGTTCTTATCATCAGTGAAAGACGAAAAAGCTATGGTATCAGTAAGCTATGATAATGTTAATGTAAACAAAGGCAGTAGTGTTATGTTTTTGGCAGCATGTACACATCATTTGATTGGATCGGACGCTGCTCATTTACTTACGGATGTAGAAGATGTGAATGTTTTAATAAATCTTGCCAAGAAAGATCATAAATTAAAGGCAATAAAGCGTGGCACTTTGTTAATGTCATATGATGACAAACCCATCAAATTGAAATACGTTTTATTGTGCGGTGACTTGCAGTACAATTTAATTTCTGTACCCAAAATAGAAAATGAAGGATATACTTTGACTTTCGAGTGTGGGGCAGTAAAAATAAGAAAGAATGATGTTACCTACATTCAAGGTGAGAAACTTAGAAATTTGTATACCAAAGATTTTTCCCAAGAATGAATCATTCTGCAAATCTGACTGTGACTACTGACATACTTCATCGAAGAATGGGACACTCTTCAGTATACCCAACCTACACAATGTGTGATGTATGCCTTAGAGGAAAGATGACTCGCTCCTCATTCAACCCGATACCGGACTACAAGAAAGTAACGCGATTTTTGGAAATTGTGAGCAGTGATGTTGCCGGGCCAATCACACCGATAAGTCATGAATAATGCAGGTATTATGTGACATTTATTGATCACTATTATCATTTCACGTGTATACATGCTGAAAAATAAAGGGGACGCTTTCAACAAATTTGTTGAATGTGAAGCCATGGTGACAGCGAAGTTCGGCTGCAAAATTTCCNGCTTTCAACAAATTTGTTGAATGTGAAGCCATGGTGACAGCGAAGTTCGGCTGCAAAATTTCCCGATTTAGATCAGACACGGGAGGTAAGTATCGTTCCTTCGAGTTAAGAGATTTTTCCAAGCAGAAGGGGATTCAGCTCGAGCCAAATGTAGCCNAATGCAGGTATTATGTGACATTTATTGATCACTATTATCATTTCACGTGTATACATGCTGAAAAATAAAGGGGACACTTTCAACAAATTTGTTGAATGTGAAGCCATGGTGACAGCGAAGTTCGGCTGCAAAATTTCCCGATTTAGATCAGACAAGGGAGGTAAGTATCGTTCCTTCGAGTTAAGAGATTTTTCCAAGCAGAAGGGGATTCAGCTCGAGCCAAATGTAGCCNGGGAGGTAAGTATCGTTCCTTCGAGTTAAGAGATTTTTCCAAGCAGAAGGGGATTCAGCTCGAGCCAAATGTAGCCAGGAATCCTGAGCAGTCCGGAATTTGTGAAAGGATGAATATAACATTATTGAATATGGCAATATGTTTGATTTTGGACTCAGACCTTGACAAAACAATGTGGAGTGAAGTTATCCGAATCGCTGTGTAAATTATTAATCGTATGCCTACATCTGAATTACCCAACAAGCAGATACCAGCAAAGTTATTGCACGGGCATCCGTTTGAGCTGGAAAAAATGCGAGTTTTCGGTTCTATCGCATATGCACATTTACCAAAGGATCGTACCGGAAAATTAAGTGAACGCAGTAAGTCTCTTGTTATAATAGGGTATGTTGCCAATGGTTATCGTTTATGGGACGCTGAGGTTGGAAAAGTGGTTACTGCTCGCTCAGTCACATTCAATGAAACTTAAAAACATATCCAGGAGGAGGTAATTGGTATTCCAAGCGAAGATGAAGCTGAAGAAACCAAATCTTCCAACGGGGACTGGAATCACACGAGTATCTCATCAGTTGCGCAACCGACATCGGAACAAAGAAGATCAAAGAGGGAACCTCGATTGCCTTCGAAGTTTGAAGACTTTTACATGACCATGATGATTGCCTTATCAGTAGGAGCCTTACCTATGGAGAATCCTACTACATTTGAGGAAGCAGTTGAAGCCAAGGAAGGATGGGAAGAGACGATTACCGAATAAGTAGAGAACCAAGCAAGGAACAAGACTTGGGAACTTGTACCATGTCTACCTAATGTGAATGTTATATATACTCTAAGTGGGTGTTTACCCAGAAGACAGTTGGTGGTATAGATGTAAAGAAAGCTAAGTTGGTTGCGTGTGTNTATACTCTAAGTGGGTGTTTACCCAGAAGACAGTTGGTGGTATAGATGTAAAGAAAGCTAAGTTGGTTGCGTGTGTGTTTCAACATGAAACTTCAGTTTATGAGGATGTGTTTGTTCCTGTAGCAGAGTTCTTCTAGTTTTTTCAGTTGAATGTTATTTACAAATCCATGTAACGGATGTTAAGAAGCATTTTTAAATGGTAATCTTGAGGAGAAAGTGTATATGAAACTTCCAAAAGGTTTAGAAAATGTACCTAATAATTTTGTTTCTTTGTTGCATAAATGTTTGTATGGTTTGAGAGTGTCTCCTAAATTATGGAACAAATGTTTAGATAGAACTTTAATTGATATAGGGTTTATCAGGAGTAAAGTAGACCCATGTTTATACATTAAAGATTAATCGTTTTTGCTTATTTGGGTTGATGAACTAATTTTAATCTCAAAATGTGATAAAGAAATTGTTAGAATAAAAAATTCTTTGCAAGACAAATTCGAAATGAAATATATGGGAAATAAGGATAAATTCAAATTTCTTGGAATAGATATTGAAAAATCTGATAATGGTATTTTTATTTCTCAACAAATGGTAATTGAAAAAGTTTTGAGATAATTCAATATGACAGAATGCAAGGGTCGTAATATTCCAATTTAGACTGGGTTGCAACTACCAATAGATAATGAAAATTTAAACTATCATGTACCTTATCGTGAATTAGTAGGGGGTCTCATGTACATTATGTTAGGCATACGACCTGACTTGTGTTATTCTGTGGCATATTTCAGCCAATTTCAACACAATTATACTGATGCACATTTTAGGGAACTAAAGAGAGTTCTAAGGTACTTGAGTATAACTAAAAGTTAGAAATTAAAATTTACCAAGAGTTAAACTAATTAAAAATTAGAACTAACCTCATTTGCTGATGCCGATTAAGCATCTGATATTAACGATCGTAAAAGCATTTCTGAATTTATTGTGAAGTTTAATGATTGCTTTGTTGGATGTAAATCCAAGAAACAATCGGTTGTGTCTCTGTCATCATCTGAGTCAGAGTATGTAGCAATGACAGTATGTTTGACCGAATCGCTCTTTCTTAAGCAACTAATTGAGGGAAGGTGTAGTCAGGAGTTAGGCCAAATTTTACTTTTTGAAGACAATCAGTCAGCTATTAAAATGGCCAACACTGCCGAGACCAAAAAGGCCAAAACATGTGAGTGTAAAGTATCATTTCATAAAGAATCTAGTGACTGAAGGAATTGTTAAGATTAAGTACGNAGGCCAAAACATGTGAGTGTAAAGTATCATTTCATAAAGAATCTAGTGACTGAAGGAATTGTTAAGATTAAGTACGTTACTTCAAGTGAATAGGTCGCAGATTTGATGACCTTTTCAACACTTTAAATATTTTTGCCAGAAGCTTGGCCTTATCTAAAGTTTTAATTTGTATTTATGCTATTTTTGTTTGTATTTTTCTTATTGTGTAGACATACTTAAGTTCTTATTGTTATTTTAAGTAATGCTTTTTACATATTATGTTTTTGATAATTATATGCAGTTATTTCAGAGTTATTGCTTTTATAGAATTGACTAGGGGCACGGTTGGTTACGGGGAGGTGCTGCACTCTAGCGTCATACTTTGTTAAGAGTCAGTAGTATTTGTGTGTTTTCTGTAGTGTAGTTCATTGTTCTTATAATAAAAGTGTTTTCTCAATCAGATAGTCTTTATTTCCAAATTCATACCACAGAGAGGTATCTATGCTAATAGGAAATCCTTGGATTAGGGCATTGACTTGGTGCTGTGTTTGAGCCACTGATGAATTACTCTCTTCAATGAATGAGCATGTCACCTTAGCAATCTCTATCACTGAAGAACCACGGAGCCATCGCAAGGATCATAGAAATTATATATTTTAACAAAATTTTAAATTTGCAGCTTGTTGTTCATATGGCAGGATCAGCGTGGCTGGGGTGTTGCTGTTGCCAAATGAAACTGGCTGCTTCACAAGGCGATGCAAATGTAATTTCTGACCAGTCTAAAAATGAACTGGATGAGTGGGAATGGAAACCCAAGGGGTAAATGGGAACACCCCAGAAGAGTATAGCATTTTACCTTCATTCCAATGCACACACTCACACAGAAAGGAAGGATGGAAAGGAGAAGGTGGAAGAGGGATAGAGCAAGGGAATCCTGAGAGTCCTCTTCCAAAACTTTTCTCAGGCAACAGTGTCAAAGGAGGTATCAAACTGGTGACCTCCAGTTATGGAAGTATTTGTTACTAAGTCTCTTATAAATGTGGGTTCTTGCCTGACATCCCATCTTGGGGCCATTTATTTTGTGTTACAACTTCCACTGTTGGTAAGTCAGGGCATGGAGCACTCATTTATACGTTTTCTGCACGTGTTATTATCTTCTGTTACTAGTAATTTGTGGTTTGCATGGCAGATAGTTTTTAATGGGAAGTGGGGAGGGAGGGACAAATATGTTTCAAAAGTAAGTTTGGCATTATCATGGTGCTGTATGCCTATGTTTGCGAAGAGGCGAAATATTTTACATTTGTGTTAAAAATTGTAGGTGTCAGTGTAACTAACTTCCATTAAATAATCATTTAGCTTGCAAGCTGACCAAACAAACGAGTGGTTCAACTAGTCTTCTTTAAATGTAAATTTTTGATAGATGTTGCATGAACATTTTATTTCCAGGTATCTTGCAAAAAACATCTCGTGTCGTGTAAATATTGACTCATACGTGGGTCATCCCTCCCTCATCCTACCCCGCTTCATTCTAATAAAAACAAGTGGACCCTACCCCCTCCTCATCACATAACGCTGAAGGAGCGACCGATGTGGCGTGTCTGAGATTTATCGTTGCCTCCCGCAGACGGCGAGCAGAACGGTTTTGTTTTTGTTGTTCTCGGAGTTTGTTTAATCGCCTTTCTACAAACAGCCATCTGCTGTCGTGTGCACACATTCTCCTCGGGCTGTGTCACCGCTGCGAATGGCGTGGCTTCGTCGTCTTATCTCCCAGGGCACGTCAGACGCAGCGAGCGGAGAAGAACAATAACGAGAGACGTCGAGCGCGTGCTGGGGAAGGGAGCAGCGGGGGAGGGTTGTGATGAAACGGCCGCAGAAAAAGTGACGTTTTGCTTACGTCTTCCGCCTCAACCCGACAGTGCTCGGCGGGAGAGTTAGGGGGGGGGGTGTTATGAGGCACGAAGGCCCATAGTGATGTCATGGCGACCGCATCGCTCTGCCGTTGCGGGAACGATGCCCGCTCTCCGAAGGCAATATATTTAAAAACGACCGGAAGATGGCGTCGGCGCGGGTTCTCTCGGAACTACTGTTGACTCGACGAGTTCGTGGGACCTGCCTGACCACTGGCCGCTCCCCTCTAACCAGCAATGGCGTAACACAAAGTTATGTATTGAGAATGATCATTGGCGCACGTCCTTGCCCATAATAGTAAAAACAGTGGTCCAAAATGTTTCCCCGGAAAAGAAAGTGTCTGTGCATGTGGCTATAAAGAAGACGTATACTATTATGATGCATTGCCGAATTGTTTACACGTCACTACTGCAAAGCCGTTTTACGACATTGGGAAGCAAGGAGAGGCCGACACCGTTGATGTCTTTCTGTACATCAGGATTCTGTGACATCGTAAAGCCCCCGCTTGCTTGGCAGTTGCTCGATACGTCCGCTCGTCCTCGTGCAGATTCAAAATGCGGCCCCTCTCATCGTCAAAAGCGTCTACGAGGAATAATCTGTATTCACCGATCTGCCGTCGCTGTGGTGACTGACACTTCGTACACGCCTGGCATCACTACCGCTATAATCGTGGCGGGACCACTAATGCAATCTGGTGGCTGTTCTAGACGTTGAAGATCATCACTACTATCCACATTTACATATCCAGTGATGGTATGCAGGTGTCCAATTACGACAAATTTAGACCATTCCTTCTATAAGCTTCACGTCTGTTTGTCAGTCATTGTATGTTGCTAATATGTTGATATGATTATTTTTCTAAAGTGCATAAAACGAAAACAAACTAAATGAAACAAGTTCAGTGACAACACGTTTTAAAATAACTTTTTTAATGCGACGTTAAGACATTGAATGAAACTAATTTTCTTACATCGCTGCCAACTTAATTAGGAGGAGCATATTAGCCAATGTGCTCGTTAACCCTTTTAGTCACAGTGTACAATATGTGGGACGTTAAATAAGAAGTGGGTTATGTGATCTACCATCTACACAGCAGAAAATAGCGTCTAATAAAGTAAATCCTTTAAGTGAGAGTTTGGGACATTTCGTTTTGTTACAAGCGGCGCCTTAGTCTTAGATGTCTTCACCTTCCATCCTCGGGCGTACGCTGATATCACCGGTAACTGGAGAACAGCCAGGAAGAATTACAAACGTATCGCGGCGGATGATTGACGTGCGCGCCCGATAAGGCTATCGGGACTCGTGTCGCTCCCGTCCTTGAGAGGATTGAATGTCCGGGGTTATCGTTGCAAGCATGTTCTGGTCATCGACCCCCCCCCCAAGTGTGCGGGATACCTTCTGGATCAGGCCAATTAGTCTATACAAGCCGCGGTGGGCCTCCGAATAGTGTGTCTGGAGCCTTGTGCGGCCTTACGCACCAAGTGTGCGTGGTCAAAGAAGCTATGAGTGGCAACGACAGTGACCAGCGAGAGTGAAGACTGCGAGCATCGGGACAGAGGATGAGACGGGACTGTGGGACAGACATTTGGAATGATGTCAAAAGACAGTTTGATTTAAATTGTGTAAATAAAGTGCGGATTAAGTGACTTTACCTGTAACAAGTATAAAGACACTGATAAGCACTTTAATTAGAATCGAAAAGTGACATGAAATACTGAGAATAATACGTGTTTTTAGTAGATATAGGTAATTTATTGATGTGAATAATAGCTGTGCGTATTTTTACAGCATTATAAATAAATTTAAAAAATACTAATTAAGTTTTTAATTTTTATTAAGACCTCCTTCCCTCAAGAACTTGGATACACCCTTTGGCGTAACTATCCATTGTTGAGACTATATTCCGTAGACTCATAAAAAACTGCTGTCAGTAACATCAGTTGGTCCCGATACACGAAAGGCGTTGTACTGATACTGGCGCACTTCCGAGCAACAAAAATATTTAACTGCAATGCCTAAAATTATTTATTACTCTGTAACTGAGGGGGTTGAAATATGCTTAGAGAGAAGCAGGAAGGTCCTTCAAAATTTGATTAGAAAAACCAGCTTTACCTGAGATTGGCGCGTCCAACATCAAAAGACACAGACACGTGTTGTCGATTCTATACTAGTGTGTCTATTCTGCGGTCCGGCTACAGAATAGGTAAGTACATAGAGACGAAATGGCACGGCGGTTCCTTTGATGTAGGCTACCCGATCGCTGATTAGCTGCCCGGTGTCCGATTGGCTATGGCTGGACTGCCACTAGGTAAGTAAGTTAGCAGGCGCTGATTGGCGAACGGCGCAATGCCATGCTGCTGGCGTGTGCGGCTGTAGTTCGCGGTAGAAGGGGCTGTTTCATTTCTGTAATACGTGTCCGTGCGCGTTGTTGAGAAGGCTGCCCCGCGAACAGTATTTTTAAAACAGCCGCTAAAGCCGGGGCTGGCGCTAGTCGCGCAAGCCACGACAAACATAGAACGGCGGCGCGGTGATTGAGTGGACCGTCCTTGAGCGTTGTGTCATCACGCGCTTCCTCTCTCGTTACGCCCGCGCCCCCGGTACGCCATTCAACTGTTCTCCACTCCCGTCAGGTGACCAGTTTCCGAGGTGCGTTCCGAACTTGGAGTTAGTATATGGGAGGGAGGGTAACTGTCTCGCAGCAAGATGGCAGAAATGTAATTAATGCTCATTAGACACCTATAATTTTTTAACGATAATTCCATTTCGTCAATAGAATTTTTCGTTCAGAAAAATTGGCACTACACTTAAGCTGCTAAAACTATGTAAAATGATGCTATACGTAGTTTAATATTTATTTAGTGAGAACTACAAAAAATCTCATGTTTTTTATTGTTTTGGTAATAAAATACTGCAGATAACACTCTTGATGCCACTACTATAGGCTATTCACGGTGAAGTCAAGCACTTTTGAAAGACCTCTCATTTGGAATAATAGTTAATAAATATATTTTATTGTAACCTTAGATTTTAACTTCCGAGTGCGGTGGAATTTACACATTGTGTTTATTACTTAGATGGCAACATTTCTTTTAAACGGTGGTTATTGGCTAAAGGATAAAAAATGCTGGGGCCTCAAAGTGCTCACTTTACCGTGAGCAGCCTATAATATGATGGCCAATGTGTCCGTAAGCGTGCTCAAACGAAGAATCAGGGGATTGTCTGGGCGGACTAACCCCAAGACCCCCTACTTTCCATTGTNGGGGGGGGGGGGGGCAAGGTGGAAGGCGTCCTCTCTATGGGTTGAGATATACGAAGGACACTGTTTATGTTTGTAACAAGTATTTATAGCTTATGGTAAAATGCTTGCATCATTTCCTTTGTATTTGTTTTTTTATGATTAAGTTTGATTTAAAACGAAAGTAACGAAGTCAGATTGAGACGTAAACGTAGTAATTTTCGCTCAAAACTGTGTAGACTACTTACAAAATATGCAAAGATATTGCAGAACCATCTCAATAAGTTCCCACTGAAAACTTTTATCTTTCCACTAAAGACATAATCAACATTTTCACGAGGTCTATAAAAACTTAAGATGTACAGTATTTGGGCTGACCAGTCCATTCCCTAAAACCTATTGTCCACAAGCCACTCGAAAACATACCGTGCTTTATGGCAGGGAGCGCCAAGGGGCATTGTCTTGCTGAAACACTCAGTTGTTATCTCCGAATAGGTCTTCTATCGTAGAAAACACACTGCTGGACAAAAATGTCCTTCTAGCATCCGCCTTCAACGTGTCCCGTAATATTATCAAGGACCAATTCTCTAGAAACATCCCATCACACTGTCACCCCACCTCCACCGAATTTCACCCAGACTCTCCCATGGCACAGCGTGATTCATCAAGCCAATCATTCGTCCACATTACAGTGGCGGCGCTCTTCATGCCACTAGACGCAGCGCTTCACGTTCACAGGTTAAATAAACGGTTTGTAGACCAATGCCTGAGCTTTGAACACCAGTCCTCGTGACTCCCGGCGCACATCCGTGGTGCTAGCTGCACTATTAATGGCACTGGGGAATTCACAGGCGATCGTATCACATGCGATGTTCCCATGCCACCTTCTTCAAGGCTCGACAGCTTCTGTCGGTCAACACATATGGCCTACATAGCTGTGATTTTGTTTTGGTTGTGCCTTCCCGTTTCCACTTCGAAATCACATCCCTGACATCGACTTGGGCAACTTGAAGGGCGGAAACGGCCCTCACTGATTGCTTACTGATGTGGCGTCCAATAACTACACCACGTTCGAAGTTACTGAGCTCCCTTGCTCCACCCATTTTGTGATATCGCGCAGCACTGACCAACATCAATTTTATTCTAACCTACTCTAAAACTAAGTGTTAGGCGTGAGCCCGCGGTAGGGACGGGAGCTAAGTGCATGTCGGAGCTAGGCCCCATACGCCTACAAGGGAAGGAAGTCATGCATCGCGGCGCAAGGGATTGGGCTGTCATGGCCGCAATTGGGGCCATGGCAACATTTATGAGTGTACTTACATCTAAACTACTATAACTAAGAAGAGAAAGGGAAACACCAGCATAAACACCGTAAAAACTCTTGGGACAGGAAAGAATTCAAAATTGTTACATGCATTATTAGAAAATGCTACAGGAGACAGATAGGTAGGAACCATGCTCTTTATTAGTGGGCAGAGAAAATACTAGTAGAGAGAGGGTGTGAAATGTTCTTCTTTGAAAATGATTTGACGCTGGCTTAACCGAAGTGATGCTTGCACGCCACTCTGGCGAGGGGAGTGGCGCAACTGAGTCTCTCCCACCCGAATCACCAGTAGATCCTGATAGCTTAAAAGAAAAGAGAATAAGTTGACAGTGAGTGTCAGCAGTGCCAACACTCATCGGCTTTTACTAGTTCTAAATAAGATGAGAAACAGCATGTAAGGAAAATACAATTAATTAATACCCCAAATAAGCCTAACATCAAATCTAAGTCTTCGGGGATATGTGTGTGTTAATTGCTGTGCTACCTCGTAGCAGGCAAGCCTCTGTAGCCATGGGCTGTGACTGAGTATTTTTTCCACCTGTGTCGCTACAAGTGCACGGAGCTTGGCTGGGTGTTGGATGTTATGCGATGCTGCACCTCACAGCCATCTCTTCGGCCATGGGCCACTCAGAGCCTTCTTTGCTGTTAGGCCACATAGTGCTTCGCAGAAGTATGATTGTCATTGGAGAGAAGTGTGACAGGAAACACTGATTAATAATTATAATTATTTATGCTAAGTCCTGGGTCATCCTTAAACCCACTCAGGTTGTTCTAAAGCTGCAAGCCAGTGCAGCACAATCTAGATAGTTTAAAAGTAACTTATTTCTAAAAGCGGCACAGGAGCTATCATGATAGACTTAGTAGTGTATTGTATGAAGGGCTAAGTGGGCCTATGAGCTAGAAGCGACTTGGGTCCCTAATATCGCTGAGTCTCGTCAATAACATTCTGACCAACATCGAGGCGTCTGCTTCCTTCTATACCCGGCAGCGGCGGTCAAAATGACATCTCGGCGCGAGTTTATGTTTGAAGAGGGGTGTCCAGATACTTTTGATCAATACAAGAAACTAAAGTTGCTTAGTGTACGTATTGTGTTTCTAAAAGGATCAAGACTTGTGAGCGTATGGAGGAGAAAGTAACCAGCAATATTATCTTTCGAGAAAGCGCCCGCTATACATTATAAAATAAAGTGCGTGGCCCTAACGCGAGTGTAAATTCATCGTTAAAAAGGCGTGACATTTATGTGCTGTTACACTGCTTATGGTAGAAGGTTGTTGACACTTCATCTACTAATAACTCCGTGATCCTGAAACGTATAAGAAATAACCTCATAGAGATAACATACCAACCGCACAGTATCAAGTACCTTAATGTTATAACGGATGATTTATCAATATACAAAATTAAAAACAACACTAAGTGGATTGACTTAATAGTTATCAAAATGTTTATATATGTTTAGAAGATGAGCACATCTTTAAAGTATATGTATTTATGGTTCACTCCTTCGGTATCTCACGTATTATATTAACAATGTGGTATAGAGACCGTTACAAGGTTTATACAATTTTAACTCATCATGACATTTTTGCATAAATATACATAAGTCAAAATATACACAATACATATACAATTAGAACAGATTCACATATAAGAATCATTATAAAAATCACCAAAAATATCAAAGTATTCCTCCGCGGTATACAAGGATTTTAAAAGCTATTTTTTTACGATGATTTTTTTAAATACTGAATACCGCTCGGGTAAAGCATAAAAAAGTTTAATCATAGACGAATAAACCCCCTTTTTAAATTTTGGTAGAGCGTGAATGAACAGGAGGGTAAATTTGTATTCTTATGCGTTTTGCAAATATGCACCTTGAAAATTACTTTTAAGAACTTCAAAATTATCTCAAATAGACAAAATATTGTCCATTATATTTATATAGCTTTCGATTACAAGTAAAAATTAACATTGCCAAAGATCTAAACTCTAATCTCTAGTTTCAGTGGGTCGATCAGATGGCGCAAAGAAATATTTATAAACGTAAATATATTACTGCAATCTCAGTTCCTTCATCTAATCAGTAGGGAAACAGTATTACCCTGTCCGCCATCAAAACGACTGAATGGAAGACCTGAACTCCAATTACATACTTTTTGTCATGATTCTATATGGAAAATAAGGTATAAAACATAATACGACCTTTGAAATAACGTGCTTATTTTGGGAGAGACATGGCCTTAAAAACTGGGAATTAAAATTAGTTATCTGTAAAATTTCAGAAATATCGAGAACTGATCACCTGATCGTGTTACACCAAGACAGTGTTTTTTTCATCAGTGCACACGTGGTTACGTCAATAACAGTCGACAAACACACGCGGTAATATATCTTTTGTTGAGTTGAGTTGAGAGATTTGGACGGCTCTATATTATGAGGTCTTTAGAGCCGATGAGGGTGAAATTGGATGTGAATGGAACAGCGCCGGAATGCAAGGGCGCGGGAAACGGGAGATCTCCGAGAAAACCGGCCAACAAGCGGCATCGTCCGGCACGATCCCCATTTGCGAAAATCCGGGAGTGACCCGACAGGGGACTGAGCCCGGTTCGCCTTGGTGGGAGGCGAGCTGGCTAACCGCTCAGCCACCGCGGCCCCCTATGTTTTGTTAGATAATAACATGGCACCCCCTTATTTCCTGATGGCAGGCGATGTTATCACCCGACATGTGTTCACAGATGGCATATATAAAAGTAGGTTAACAATTTTCACGAATTTGTGGTTTCATCTCCCATACTTTCTGACATTTTGCAAAAAACTAATTTTAATTCCCAGTATTCATTGGTGTGGCTCTCGCACAATAATCACGCCAGGGCATACATAGGTCGTATTGTTTTTCTACCTCATTTTCCATAAATAATTTCACAAATTTTGTTTCTGGAGTTTAAGATGATCTTGTATAAAAAATAAACTAAATTCAACAGCTTTATGACTATTTAAAATGACGTGAAGACATGGGCAACTTTTATTTAAATTACTTCAGTAAGTGCTTACGTTAAAACGTATGTAGCTGCATTCACGGCATTTCTCCAAAGGTTTGTTTCAAACGTGTTATACTTACTGCCAACCTGCAATACTGAAAAACGTGCTCTCAGTTAATAAGTATAGTTTATTCTAATCGAGTTTTAATGCAACGAAATTATAATAAAATCAAAAGTTTCCTATTTTCTATTTTTTTACAAATAAAATTGCAATGCTGTTGAATATCCAGACGCAAAAATAACAATTCGCCTCATGTTTTCGTGAGCCGATGTTGGCAGAATACGAAAATAAATCTACATTGTCCTCGAGTATAGGGCTGTGGGAGGGCAGAAGGAATATAAAGACCAGAAATGAAGCATATATAATAGATAAGCAAGACAGAGAGATATTCGAAGGCCACTGAGGCGGAAACGTAGAGACTCCTCACCTGCAAGCCGAGTTATCTACACGAACATTAGCAATACACAACAACGCCGTACTATGCTGGCTGTTATCACCACGGGCGTGAACATTGGCAGAACGCCCGTGTTGAAACACGCGAAGCAATGCCTCATTTTCCAACTGTGTGCCAGACAGGTGGCTTCGACTTCACTTACGGCGCTCGTCTACTTAGAGCGCAAACTGGATTACTGTGTTTGTATAGGCTATTCACGGGAGTGAGCACTTTTAAAAGCCCTCTCATTTGGAATAATAGTCAATAAATATATTTCATTTTAGCCTTAGACGTTAATTTCCAAGTGAAGTGGAATATACACACTGTGTTTATTACTTACACGGTAATATTCATTTTGAAAGGTGGTTAAAGGATATCATATGGCTGAAAAGGAAAAGTAACTAGGGCCTCAAAAGTGCTCACTTTTCCGTGAACAGCCTATAATAGACGTTTTAGAAACAAAGCGCGCAAAGAGAAATAACGCTTTAGACCAGGGCAGAATGCAACTTTCAACACCACGCTAATTTCAAACACTATTTTCAAGCTTTCCAACAGAATACATTACAAAGTAAATACAGTAGACTTTTTTTCTGACCATTGTACAGTCTCATTAAAATTTTTAATTTAACAGTGATGTATCAAATTTCGTGATAAAAAAATTAAATAACTGTAAATTGAATTTATTTTTAATCATATTGGTTACAAAAAAGTGGGAATACCATCAAAACAACTGAATGGAAGACCTTTTTAAAACTCTGCTGAATTCTTATTTAATTATAATATATAGTTAACACTTCATTACTCTTCTTTATATTCTTTCTTCAAGCGCTTTAAATTGTTTGAAACCCCAAATATTTGCATTATATTTATAATAAAGATTCAGTACTGCAACAGCTTCTTCCTGGAACTTTTTATTTCAGTTTAGTCCGCGTCTATAGTAAACTACCACTTCGCGTTGTCAGTTCTACAAACTTCGCTACTGGTTCACCAACTCTCGGTTTTGTGCGGTGACATTGGTCTGCAATGTCGTCTGCCCGCCTTAATTCCTTGTTTAATTGTTACTCGTTTTTCTTTCCCTGCAGTCCACCACGACGAATAGACGGAATGATCTCGCCACAAGAAATTTTTGAAATTTTTGATGGTGTCCGCCAGGAGAAGAAAAATCCATCTTCAATTACAACTTTGAGTATTCTTTGAGACTAGTACAGCCAAACACTTGCCATACCTTCTAGGTGTGGGCGTATTCTTCATCTCTTATCCCAGAGCCCGCCAGCCTGTTGTAAAAAGCCTCATTCGGAGGTAGCTGCAGCTCGTCCAGCTTCTCCCAGCTATCGACGTAATTATAAAAGAAACGCCTTTTTGTGTGACAAGAGGCAGTTGGCTTCCACTGAAGAACTTGGTTGTGTTATTAAATTGATTTCCAGGCAGGTACTCGGCCAAGGATTCCAGACTACGAGCCATGAAACGGAAAGTTTCTACGAACTGGATAGAAAAACGGTCACCCAGCTACTTTGAAAATGTGATCATTTTTTCGCTGGTGTGTGGAATAATGAAAACATCTTTTCTGTCATACCTCAGCTGTCTGACGATAAAATACTCATCGTAGCTAAGTTTGTTGAACAAGACGTCAAGTTTCTTGGGACGCTGACGCAGCAAATTGCAGCTGGAGCAAGCGGGCCCGGTGTACCGCCCGGTGAAGTGGTCGTGGTCCCGCACCTTGTAGTTGCAATGCGTGAATGGAGCAGCACAGTAGCAGCAGCTCGTCGCTCTGGCAGAGCTGGTCATTTCTGCGGGGGTGAGTGGCTCCATGGACTTTTTCTCTGTATCTTCCCCCGTGTATATGATAGGATCGTGGCTCAGCATGGATGTTAGTGCTGCAGGGATGACGTCGTTGTCCACGTGGTCGTAAATGCAGAAGCTATACGCCTCGTGCTTCTGATAGGCGTACCTGTAGGAGTGGCTGGGGCCTGGTTCGCAGGTGTGAATTGGTTTCAGAATGGGCTTAAAATCTGCGTAAGCAACGATGGGAAGTTTTTCAATGTGGTGATAGTTCTTAAATTTCAAAACGGGCATCCGTCCGCCTTTATCTGGCTGAGGCATTTCAACACGCAGTGGGGCATCCTTTTTGCAGTATTGTTTGTGTTCTTCCAGGCACTGCTACCCTGCCAACCCGGATACCCGTAGCCGCTCGTCGAAATAGGCGAAGCAGCGTTCGCATATGTGGCATGGGCTATCAGCTACGACCTGACCAAACGCTAAAAATGTTTTACATAGCAATAATGGGAGTTCCCATCTTCGATAGTGAGAAGGAATAGGTCGATGTGCTGTCCCTTCTCTTCTTCAGCTAAACATACAGGGTAGATCTTTTGATTTTTGTCTACGTCATATATATTTATGGAAACTTCAGGGCTATTTTTCTCCAAAAGGTTTATATGTCGGAGCGGGGCCGGAAATTCGAGGCCGGAAAAGTAAAATGTTGATTCGAGGGCTTTGTAGCGGTGGTCGACGCGCGCAGGGTTCCAGCCTTCTACAAAACCTGAAAAAAAAAGGCCCATTTGAAACACATGTGGTCACTAGTGTTTTTTGGGTTGATTATTGATGTTGTGTTTTTGATTGGTGCGGGCAAGTCAATGTATGATGAAGCTCGGAGGAGGTCCAGCTTGTTGAGACGCAGCTACAGCTGCAGCTCGCTTCGTGTCATTGTACGTTGCATAAATGAGAAAAGCAGCATTACAAAACCCGCAGTTAAGTGTTGCTACCTGCCTGATCTCGCCTATACAGCTGCGAACATGCTTGGAGATATTATCCTTCCGGTTGATGGTGATACCACACCGCTCGCAAATCTAAGGTGCATATCTGTACGGGTTATGCACACACGACCTTTCGTGTTGGAGCCCATCCTTCCGGAGGGTAAATGATGCTCCACAGAAACCACGGACGAGTCCAGGGGACCTGTCGATAGGTGAAGATAATACACGGCTGTCAGCCATCACGTCGGATCGAGACACCTGCAAGTATACAGTATGAATTAAAATTACTTTCGGTAATAAATATATCAATATATATCTTTCAAATTGTTACGTGGGGAATAGTTTAACTTGAGCGAATAGCAGAACATTTTGAACGTGTTTGTGTTAAAGTGATAACTGTAGCATTTTCAAATTCATTATAAAATTATGAGAAGAGATCGGCGTAACCACAAAATCAGAGTACTCCAGCTGTATTTCACCCAGGAGGCGAGCGCGCTAAGAACGGAGTTCGGTACGGACTTTATGGTAAGAATTTGGTAAGAACACACGCATGATATCAGCTGCGACACGAGCCAGGCTTGCCAACGGCTACTGCGCTACGTCACCGCAGCTCTCACTCCCTCTATTGTTTCATTCTTACCTGACTTTTGGGGGTACACGGCCGTCCGTGAACTTGGTACATTCGCCAAAGTTTTTTTATTCTGACTGTAAACATACTCGTTCCCATGATGGCAAATTACAATTTTTCCTGGGGTATGTGAGAACAGTTTTCTCAACCTGTTCTCATTTCTTTAAGATTTTTTTTTAAATTTCCTGTGGTAGGGTAAATTAAGGTAAATTCGTGATAAACTTTATCTTTCAGTCTTATATTCAAACTCCTTCATACAATACTACAATCGTAGGTCAGTATGGTTCGACTGTAATGTAGTGCTAACAATGTACGCTATATTTTCCATTGAAATCCATTTTTTTTACACATTAATTCAACTTAAACTTATGAAGATATGATTGGTATTTTCGTGATATGGTTATCTAATTTCACTACAACGGTTAGGTAAGTTCGTTAGTACACATATTCTGCAGCCAATTGCACAAAAATACCTTCAATGAGTAAAAGAATATTAATTTTTAGTTTTCCATCACATCTCTAAGTTCTTTTCATAACTTTTGGTTTAAAAAAATACAAAAATAACATCACAGAAAATTATTTACACTTGGACTTAAGTGCAGGAATTTGTAAGAACTCAGTTGCACATAATTATGACTCCTTACTGTCTGAATTCACTCTCATAATTTGCACAATTATCACGCATTAAAACTTATTCCCAAGAATCTGCAGGTTGGCACTGTACATTATACGGTATCAGCAGTATGAGTACTGTACCCATGCAGCACCGGTTTTCATTTTGACATCTTCCAAATACAGTAACGGATTTCGCACACGCCGCAGTACCAATCATCGTCCCCCATTACAACTTCATTTGACTTCAACTTACATGCTGAAAGTTTCTGCCAGGACATGAAAGGTTTCATTGTTGACATGGGAGACTTCGCTGTCGAAGTGGAAGGCATCGATGTCGAAGTAGTAGACTTCTATGTTGAATTATGACTCATTGATGCTGAAGCGATAAGCTCTGATGCTGTAATTGATCCATGCATTGAAGCTGACATCGATCCAGTTGACACTGATGAAAGTTCACTAAATGGAGAGAGGCATTTGGCACTTGTGCCTCTCTTTATTTATTTTTTTTATTTGAGGCTGGCCTCCACTGCCACCGGTTGCAAGACCAAGATCCTTTCAGTTACCGAGAGCTCATGGTTTTCCAGCAGTTCTTCAGGAAGAGGATTGTTTGTTAGTTGCGACGGTTGAAGAAGAGCTTCCTTCGAAATTGCACATTTGTTGAAAGGGCAGATTTCTGTTTTATTGAAAGTATCTGTTATGTTATCGCTACAGAAGCTCGCAATAAAGGCAGGATTCGTTATTGTGTGAAAATTACTTCTGTTTGGTTTTTCCACAGGATTTTCCTTCATGTATGAATTAAGTCTTCGGGCCCAATGTAATTTTAGGGATCTGTAGACTCCTACATCTAAGGGCTGCAACATATGTGTTGTAAGGGCTGGGAAAGTAAATAAGGAAATATTATTTTCCTTGACAAATGAAATTATCTCAGTATTTATATGTGATGCATGTGAATCCAAAAGAAGAATTACCTACTGGTCGTGCGGGAGGAATAGCGTTCACAAAGAATTGAAACCATTCGTAAAATAAGTCACTGTCCACCCTTTTGGAGACTACTTCACCATTGGATTTGGCAGACAATGTTTTTTTAGATTATCGTTCCGTCTGACACCTTTGACAATAATCATCGGTGGAATCCAGGGGGCTTATTCTATGTTATTCGTTAATTTTTTTGTAATCGTTAAGTTTCGAAACCTTTCGAAACGAATAAAATCTTCGAGAAAGGAAATTTCGTACTTTAAGTCGTAATTCATTACTGACCTCCGAGCCTTTCGTTAGCGAAAGCAAGATGGCAACACTATGCACATGAATATTAACTGTATTACGAGAGTTTGTTTATAAATTGTAAATACTCAAGCTTGAACACAATAATAAATCAAAGCAGTAAAGCCCTCAAAATATTTTGTTTGCTTTTGGCGTGTTTTAAATATTAGTATTAAATAAATAATGTATTGTAGGAAAAAGGCATATTCGTTCGTCAAGTGTGTCAAATTTGCTGACGACATCGTACTATTTTCTAACTCTGCTGGACGTATGATGTATTAACACATAAATATTCTTTAATTTGGTATGCGCTGTGTTAAAATATACTCGAATGTACGCTGGTAAGAGAGAGCTTCTCCTCTCCCATTAATAAAGAGCATGGTACCCACCTATCTTTCTCCTGTAGCATTTTCTCATAATGCATGTAACAATTTTTAATTCTTTCCTGTCGAAAGGGGTTTTACGGTGTCTGTGCCGGTTTTTCCCTTTCTCTTCTAGATGTAGTTTAACTATAAGTACATTAGGGAGGTTATTCATGTCCAAACTCGGCCATGGAAAACCCAATTCCTCTTTCCTCTTTGCCGCGATGCACGTCTCCTTGCAGGTTTTTCCTTCCCTTGTAAGCGTAAGGGGTTAGCCCCGAGACGCAATAATCCCGTTCCTACCGTGGACTAACATATAATACTTAGTTTTAGAGTAGGTTGGAAAAAAAAAAGAGAAAGCAGACAGAATTTTGGTTGATACATGCACGAAGCCGCCGAACCCTCATTCGCCACCGGATGGCATTTAGTGTTGTGATACCGGAAGCCGAAGCTCCCATAACTCACTNGAGTGCTGTAAGGAGGAGCATCTGCTTCTCCTGTAGTGTGTTCATTGTTTTTGCCTGTGCAATTACAGGCCTAAAGTGTTCGATTAAAACTACAAAGTTTGTCTCCTGCAGAAAAGCGGCCAGTTCCTGCATATCTGTAAACATGGTCGCATTTTCTGTCGTGTTGTTTTCGCTTTTTTTACGTTTTTGTGGTTTTTCTTTCTGCTGTTGTGTAGGTTCTTGTTCTGTGTATGGGTTGTTGAGTACTGGAAATTCAGTCTCTGACTGAACATCTGTTGGTGGTTTTTCTTTCGGTTTCTGTTGTGTGTCTGGTAGTGGTTTGGCAGGTTTTGGTGCCATCCATTGTTTTCTTGTTGCTATGTGTTTTTGTATAACTTGGCACTGTTTCCATGCCGCTGAGTGTCCTGTTTGCTTACAAAGTGTACACTGCCACTTTGTATTGTCCTGTTCTATGATTGGACAGTCTGCCTTTGTATGATCTCCAGCACACAAAAGGCAGACTGGCCTGAGTGTACAGTATTTCTGAGTGTGGCCCAGAGCACAACAGCGTCTGCACTGTACCACATCTTCAGGGCGTTGTTTGTACACTTCTACATGCACTGGCATGTAGAAAAGTGTTGTAAGTTTAAAAATGTCGTGATCTTTCTGCTTTTGCACTACAGCTCCATAGACTGCAGGTGCATCAGCAGGTGTCCTAAATTTCCAAATGTGGATTGGTGTGAAATGATTCTGTTTGAGTCGTTTCTCGATTCGGTGTATCTCTAAACCGTGTGGCAGCCCTTTAATGACTACCTTATTCGGTTTCTCGTCCTTTTGAGCGTGTGTGTAATACTGTACTTTGAATTTCTCCAAAGTCCGACAGAGAAGAGTGTAGTTGCGCAACCTTACCACCACCTTCAGGTGTTGTTTATTGGTTATCGTAATTTTAACGAAGTATTGCTGTTTGAATGTCCGATTTAAAAACCTTATTTTTGATGTGCCTGGTATATATATTGCAGGTGCGTCCTCAGTTTTTTTTTCCCGTATTTCTGTTAAGCTATCATAGCTATTGTCAGATGAACCTTGTTCGTCATGGTCGAGTGGTGAAAAAACGTTTTCTATTGGTATTTCTACCCGAAGTGGTGTGCGATTGGCTGATGGCGCAGTGTGTTTCTTATTGGGCTTCTGCCACTGTGTGTCGTGTGATGCGACCGAAGAAGAAGAGGCCGACGCCTCCCCTTCGCTTCCAGACTTACCAGAATCCATGGAGTGTGCCTAAAACACCTAAACCAGTGGTAGCTGACCAGGCTACCTGAGGGGTAGCAAGGCTAGGCCAGGAGAGGAAGCGCTACCTTCCTCAACCACTGCCTGGTTAGAAGTGAGACATGCACGAAGATTTTCTCAATGACCATTTTGCTGTTTGGTTGCAAGCTATTTCCTTTGTTATTTATAATATCAAGATTATAAAATAAGCGATTGACAACAAACTAGACGCTGTCGTGCTTCTATTCAATTGTGTTAATATCAATATAATATAAACTTTTACTGAGTTATTTTCAAGAGAAAGTAATTTTGTTGTAAACTACCAAGAATTATTTACTCTTTAGCGCTACCTATCGGCAAATTTACGAACTGCATTGTTCAAAATAAATTTTTTGAATAAATCAGTGCTTATGTTCTTGTATTTTATTATAAACAACTGGAATACAATAATAAACACTCTCACAATAGCCAGGCTATACTGCTGCTTACATATTTCACAAATTAAAACAGAAACGTTAATTGGTGCTTTAAAAATATGTTTATGTTTTTGTAATGCATGAAGGCACATTACTTCATGATTCTCTTCTTTCACAGTCCAAAAAAAAAACAACAAAAAAAAAAAAAAACAACCTCTTACACACACCCGCCAAGTTTTAATAGCAAAACTCAGTAACGAAAGCCCGAAGGACTTCATTATCGTTTCGAGTTTCTTACCAAACATAGTGATGTCGAACGAACACTAGAATGCGCTTTGAATAGCTTCTTTCTTTAGTAAACGGAAATCCGAGTAATCACGAATATTTTTGTCGACAGGAAACGAAACTTATAATTTAGAATAGACCCCCTGGTCCAGTGGCGTGTGGTGAAACTTTTGTGTGGGTAAGTTGCAAGAGAGGGTCGTTACATAACAATACACATATACGCGCGCACAAAAATTTATATAGTTTCAGCTACAAAAAAAATTAACAGTGCAGATAAAAACATAACATAATACAAGACACTAAATATATATATATATATATATATATATATATATATCTTAGAGGCGCAATATCCGTCGTATAATATGCAACAATAAATGTATCAGTTGTTCACTATCAAAACAAGAAAATACATATATTACACTTGTACAAATACTAAAACTTGGACAGTTAAATTTTACGAATACTACTGATACGTAAAATTATCACTTTCTTACAGGCTACACATGAAGTAAACACGACACACAACACGGATATTGTATTTAATGAATAGCGTATTTAACTGCAAATCAACAACACTTACTTATGGGTAGGCTCAGTTCTTATCTCTTTCTCTGAAAGCTCATCTATTACATAGTCATAGAAGTTTTGTTCACNTACTTATGGGTAGGCTCAGTTCTTATCTCTTTCTCTGAAAGCTCATCTATTACATAGTCATAGAAGTTTTGTTCACCCTGCATGTCACACAGCAAATCTTTTTCAATGGACAATAACGCCAATTTTGAAAGTCTTTGTTGTTGTTGTGTGCTGCGACTGTACGTCTTTATTCTCTTCAGTGCTGAAAAACTTCTTTCTGTGGAGGCAGTAGTGGCGGCAATAGTTAGTGTCAGTTTGCACAACTTAACCACTTCTGAATATGCCATACCTAAACTGTTCAAAGGATGAAAAATAAAACTTCGCTTACATTTTTGCCTGAAAATTCCTGGGATATATAAACTGCAACAAGTTGTGCTCGCAGTGCAAC